>JAXIVJ010003537.1:0-92922 GCA_036785665.1 Chirona hameri
CAGCTATATCCTGCTACGTTCTTCATTATACGCTTCTAGTCTGCAATAAACTCAATCGAGAGGGGATCTCATCTTCACTTCTTTTTTAACCCAGGAAACATGCTCATCGTCGACTACAAAAATGTGGCAGGCCCCAGAACCAGAGGAGAATGCAGATCGCCGGCGACATTGAGCAATAGCATTGCTCGTTTTGCATGGAAGACATTTCACATGGGAATCTACATCGATCCGAAATATACTCCCTATAAATTGCCATTGTGGAAGATATAAACATCGCTGCACACTTTTTGCTTATGTTGCTAAGCATAGGGTGTCCGTCCAGACCCAATGGCGAGTGTCATGTCTGTTTGCCGAATGTCTGTTTGCCGAATGCAGATTGTCGAAGGACACTTCGACATGTCTTTTTGTCGAAATGTGAATATACCGAAAGCAAAATGGCGAATGGCTTTTTGTCGAAATGCCTTTTTGCCGACGTGTCAAAATGTCGAAATGTTTTTTGCCGACATGTCATTTTGTCGAAATGTGAAAAAATCGAAATGCTTTTTGCCCTATACATTTTGTCAACATGTGAAAAGTCAAAATGTCTTTTTTCCGAAATGTCATTTTGTCGAAATGTGAAGAAAAAACAATCGAAATGTCTTTTTTGCCGAATGCCACTTTGGCCATGTATCAAAAGGTCGAAATGTCTGTTTTCCCAAATGTCATTTTGACATGTGAAAAAAAATCGGCATGACGTTTTGCCGAATGTCATTTTGTCGACATGTGACAAAATATAAATGCCTTTTTTGCCGAGCACATCCTGCTGCACTCCACTATATAGGTATCCATTTAGAGCTCCAGCTAGGCCTTACTGGCGCTATGGTAGTTGGTACCCAACTACACCAGCCAGGGCCTGGCTGCCTCAGCGACGCGCCGGCTGCATTGCTGGGCAAAAACAGTGTCGCTGTGTCATGCGGTGATTCCCAGATTTTCAACAGATTGCCCAGAGCTTTTTAACAGTTTTCAAGATTTCACATAGTAAACATTAAACAACACCTGCTGCACGTAAGTAGCACCATGGCCAGCTTCCGGCTTTCCGACTTGAGCCGGAAAATGAAGTATAGTACGACTAGGATCGCGTGGGTGCGTGCATTCCGCGGGCAACTACTATGAGCAGCGATAGCCGGCTCCGCTTTGGTTACCGGTGGAGGATCGCTGTTGATGCTTATGATGATTGGGGCGCACAAAAAAATGACATGACAATTGCTGCGCATGGCACCAAAGGCATTCGGCAAAAAGGCATTTCGACCTTTTCACACGTCGACAAAGTAACATTCGGCAAAAAGACATTTCGATGTTTTCATATGTCGGCAAAATGACATTCGGCAAAAAGACATTTCGACTTTTTCACATGTCGGCAAAATCGCATTCCGACCTTTTGACATGTCGGCAAAAAGGCATTCGCCATTTAGCTTTCGGCATATTCACATTTCGTCAAAAGGGCATTTCGTCAGTGTCGTTCGACAATATGCATTCGCCAAAATGGCATTCGCCAAAATGGCATTCGCCAAAATGGCATTCGCCAAAATGATATTCGCCAATGTGTCCTGTAACCAACGAGTGACGAAATGTATTTAATGGAATGGTCTTCTTTCAAGTCCAGGGGAATGCTTTCATTCTACGTTTCAAGCCACGTAATTTGGTTTCAGAAGGGCCAATGTGACTGTAAAGAAAATAAGCGGCGTATAGCTGGCGCGGTCAGCGATCCAATAAAAGCCAGCCAAGTGTTTTGTTAGCCGACGCTTTCCCCGAATTGTGGCTTCAGTCTTTCATAAACGCTCCGCGACAGCCTGGCTATATTGACATCTGAGCTCGTTTTCTGTCGCGGATTATCAAATATACGTGGGTTTTACAGTTTCGCAAACTCTCCGTGATCGCAGTCGTCCGGTTAAAGTTCAAGTGCTCATCATCATCACTTTGCAGGTCAGATTTGGCTCACGGTTGTTTGCTTGGTCGGTTCAGTGATCTTGGCTTGCTTGTGTGCTGCCAACAACAACCAATTTGCAGAGAGAGCGAGCGAGGCTGTGTGTTGGATGCTTGAATCGGTCGCCTCTGGCTGTAGCCTGAACAGTTAGAGGGCAAGAGCCAGAGGTCAGGCCATTAAAAGCAGAGGCGGAACTTTTTGTTTTTCGTTGGGGTTGTAATTGAGTCGGCGACCGGGGAGTTAAAGCGACTCAAGAAAAAGAAAACTAAAAAAAATGTGCAAAATGGAAAAGAGTTAAACACTAGAATTAACATAGGTTTTATTATCTGTTTGATTTTCACAAACAGTAAAATGCAACGTCTATCATCCCTATTGTATCATTAGACTTTCCATCAAATCATTCAAGCCCATTTTGGGGTATATATGTTATACATATACACGCAATCACTGCGTTCCATAACAATGACAAGCCAAGGAGCGCATAACAATCCAATTTTAGCATATTTGACCTCATTTGACCTCGAAGATATTAACCTAGGCTAGGGTCATGGAATTTTCACAAAACAGATTCCCCACAGAACCTCTCCACCCTACCATTTTCGTTATCGTATTTCTTATCGGGACCTTTATCTCTCCCCCGCCCCCCTCCTCCAGTGCGTGTAATTTTAAGAGGCCCTCTGCAGGGCGCGTATTAATAAAACCCTATACCTCTATACAGTTCTACCTTGCATATCGCATTCCAAAGAACATAGTAATGCGCGTTAGTACACACTCACACTTCCTGCCTTTGAAACGAAGCCATGGATCAAATTACTGATTATCAATTAAACCGGAAATCACCCTCCTGTAAAGGCGGGATAACACCAGGACGTAATATGAGTCATATGCGAGCCACCAGGACGTAATATGAGTCATATGAGAGCCATCTTAATGGCTCACGTGGGTGACTATCACTGCGCGTGCCACGTGCTGCGTGAGGGGTGTTGAAAAGTGCTTTCTCGCAAAAACTCCTCAACGGCTGGGCCGATTGTGTGCAAATTTGGTGTGTGGTTACTGGTTAGGGACCCCTAAGCCGCCGCCTTCCCACAAGTCAGGGTTGGGGTGCCTCAACACGTGCGCACGTGCACATCTCTATTCTATATATCAGGAACGGCTGAGCCGATTGTGTTCAAATTTTGAGTGTGGTTAACTGGTTTGGGACCTCTCAGCCGCCACTTTCCCACAAGTCAGGGGTGGGGTACCTCTGCACGTGCGCAAGTGTGCACCCCTTTTTGTATCTCAGAAACTACTTGCCCGATCGAGTTGAAATTTGGTGTGGTGTCAGGCAACAGTACCTACTAGGAAAGCAGCACCCTTATGCGTGCGCATACCAACCTCACCATACATTTCCTTCGCGCTCGCTCGTTCACCGCCAACTACGGCGCCTTACTGGTTATTATTGTTATTTAAAAATCCTTTGGTGATTTTGCGTGCCGTTTTCAGTATTTATTTACTCATGCATTTACTGGCAATGTTGGGGTTGTAATTTTTTAGGATGCTGTTGTAGCTACAACTCCGAAAGTATATAAAGTTCCACCCATGATTAAGAGGGCAAGAGCCAGAGGTCAGGCCATTAACCTCTGGTCTAGCCGGTAGGGGTCATAGCTGACTTGACCTCACAGTGGGTGGTCAGGGGTGGCCCAGGCTAGCGGAAGGCCACCACGGGTCATTACGTGTTTTGCCTGGCGTAGCGGCGCAGCTGCGTGACTTCTCGGTGTGGTGTGGGTCTGCCATCATAGCATCGCATGCGGACCGAATGTCGAGTCCATCTGACCGCAAGTTGCGAAGCAGGGTGTTTGCCGTCTCTTGCCTGACTCTGAAGTGACCGATTCCAGGAATCTCCGGTGAGATCCACGTGACGCTACCAATCGTGAGGCGCGTGTGCATGTAATGTTACTGCCGCAATGGTGTGCCTGGGGACGGATCCACGCGACGCTACCAATCGTGAGGCGCGTGTGCATGTAATGTTACTGCCGCAATGGTGTGCCTGGGGACGGATCCACGCGACGCTACCAATCGTGAGGCGCGTGTGCATGTAATGTTACTGCCGCAATGGTGTGCCTGGGGACGGATCCACGTGACGCTACCAATCGTGAGGCGCGTGTGCATGTAATGTTACTGCCGGAATGGTGTGCCTGGGGACGGATCCACGCGACGCTACCAATCGTGAGGCGCGTGTGCATGTAATGTTACTGCCGCAATGGTGTGCCTGGGGACGGATCCACGTGACGCTACCAATCGTGAGGCGCGTGTGCATGTAATGTTACTGCCGCAATGGTGTGCCTGCTTGTTATGGTGCAGTGACCTCGGACCAGTGACGGAGTGCAGTGACCTCGGACCAGTGGCGGAGTACGCGCGGTAGTTGTGGCAGCTGTGGCTGACGTCGGCGAGCAGTCGATGTGGTAGAAGCCACATCGCATGGTGGGTCAGTCTTTGGCTTTACCAGTCATACATTATTATAATACATTTTATACTCTAAATACCTAAATTATGGAACATTTTCCTCAGTAACAGCAGCGTGTCGCACAGTGGGGTCAGTAGCTTCGATCGCCTATTGCTCGACACGTATGCGGAAGTTGACATGCATCAACTTATTCACGAGCCAACAACGAAATCAATGAGCTGTTCCAACTTCCAATCTTAGAGACCAGATTGTAGTGTCAGACACTCAGTGCATCATAAGAAGTGGCACCTTATCGACCTTATGCCCCTTATGCACCTTATAGACCTTTCTCGAAAATCGACCATATGCCCGTGTGTACGTCACCTTCGACATGGAAATCACACAGGCAAGCACCAACACTACCAGCGTAGTATGGGACTATGCAAACATAAACCCAGCGTTGCTCACGGATCTCCTTAT
The DNA here is from genome assembly GCA_036785665.1 of Chirona hameri. Lineage (NCBI taxonomy): Eukaryota > Metazoa > Arthropoda > Thecostraca > Balanomorpha > Balanidae > Chirona > Chirona hameri. Next base: position 4,866 of record JAXIVJ010003537.1, read on the forward strand.
CAGGACAAGATGGGACGACATAGAGCATGACTTAGACAGGGCAACAACTGATATTAAGCACATCATACTAGATCCAGCGTGTAAAGCAACTCCTAAGCGACAAATTAGCATTAGAGATGCAAACAAATCGTGGGTGACAGGCACACTTAAACGCTTCATTCGTAAACGTGAAAGGCTGTTTCGCATAGCTAAACGCACCGATTCCCCACACGACTGGGACAGATGGCGGCAACAGAGAAACGCCACCTCAGATCTCAATAAAAGGCGCAAAAAGTCCTATCTAATTCAACAGTCCCAAAAAGTAATCATTCAAAAGCAAAATCCTCGCAAGTATCACGACACTGAGACAAATGATTGGCCGGCGCAAAACCTCTCAGATACCTCCGCTTGAAAAATCTGTCGGCGAACTGGCCACGGGGGACAAGGATAAGGCGGAGATACTAAATGCCCATTTTGCTAGACAGTCGCTTCAGAAATTCTGACTGATTTGCCGCCTCCCACTGTGCCAAAATGGCCTGTGCTGAGTGACATCGTGGTCACTGAGCAAGAGGTTCTGAATGCGCTTAATCTGTTAAATGTAAATAAATCATGTAGACCCGACATGTTGACAAACAAGATAATTAAGCTGATGGCTCTTTTAATTTCTGGACATGGCCGCGGAACTAATGTTTCAACAATTCGTTATCAGAAGGAAGGTTTCCTTCTAGCTGGAAGGAAGTTAGAGTTACAGCTATTTTTAAGAAGAAGGATCCTGCGTCGCAGCCGCTCGAGACGGCTGACTGGTGGCCGGAGCACATGCCAGATCACCGACGAACGACCTGCTGAGTGGTGTTGGATGGGAAACACTAAAGACAAGACGCACTATACACAAAGTTACAGAACTATACAAGATCAACAAGGAACACATCACCACGCCACAATATCTCAATCACATTATACTTCCCACACGCACACAGGAAACAAGCGAAACGCAAACTTGCGAAACGCAAACAATATCACAACACACACACACACAGCATTGCCGCCTTACATCATTCCGCAACTCATTCTTCCCCGACACAGTATCCAAATGGAATTCACTCAGTACTGACACGTAAAACCAACCTAGCCTTAAATCCTTTGGGAGAACAGTCGCCAAACACCACGATGTTAAAAAACAGCCCATTATTATTCTCTCTGTACTAAATTGGGTAGCAAATTAAGTACAATGTTGAGGTTGAAGACATCAGAACTCGACGCTCACCTTTTCAAAATTGTATTCATACAGTCTCCTCAATGTAGCTGCGGCTACAAAAACGAAGGATCGCGGCACTTCATATGGTTTTGCTTAAAATGTGCCCGCTCCCGAGCCATGCTTGTTCAAAATCTAACTCATGCTATGCCTGAATTTGTAAACCTATCCGACGCCACAAAGTTGGATTTTCTGTTGAAGGGTCGTTTGCTGACAAAAACCCAAGAGGCGGCTGTTACTGCCTCCTTCCAGTCGTACTTGATTGAAACGGAGCGGTTTGCTCCTCCATGATCGAGACTGACCGCGCAGCTCGGGCGGGGCGGCGTCTCATGGGCGCCTGGCGGCCGCCGCTGGAACTTTACCTGTGGGGCGGGCCCGTGGTGTCGGGGCGAGCGGGGCGGCGCTGCTGTCGGTGGCGGTTGGGGGCAGCTGAGTGGGAGAGGTGCCTCGATATAGCCACCAGGCTGTGCACCAATCCCGATTATTGTCTTGCATAAAATGCTGTGTTTGATGCAAATACACACTATGACTATGTCCAGTCGGCTGCTGATCTACTGCTGATCTGCTGATCTACTGCTGCTGCAGCTGACGGACGGTATATCAGGCTGTATTCATGACTCCGTTGCTGCTGACCTCACATACATCAAAGTGCTCAGAACAGGCCAACGGCCAATAATAAGCCGTGGCCAGTGCTTTGGATGATAGATCATGTATAAGAGTCGGCTCCCGTTGTGCCATGTCCCTTTTGTCTTCCCTTTTACATTCCACTCATGTTGTATTTTCTTGGAACACGTTTTCTCCCCTGAGTCTTCTTGCCGGAATGGTGGCAGCAGCCTTGGTTCTGTGTCGCCGCCTCGGCCGGCCCCGGGGTCGTGTGGCGGTCGTCCCCAGCTGGAGACGCCCGCTGGGGACGACACAGCTATCCTTTCTGCGGCCGTGTCGCCGCATATCTCCGCCGAGCCGAGCCGTGTCGTCGGCATCGACGCTCTGCTGCCGTCGGTATCGACGCTCTGCTGCCGTCGGTATCGGCGGACGGCTGGCGCCAGGCAGCGGCACACAGAGAGGAGAAAATGGACGACAGTCTGATGCACGATAAGCGGTACGGGCTGGGCTGGGCCCAAGATATACCTCAGTGACGGGCAACCAATGCATTGTCTGATGCACGATAAGCGGTACGGGCTGGGCTGGGCCCAAGATATACCTCAGTGACGGGCAACCAATGCATTGTCATCGGTGGATGCCATATCTGCTGCCGCCGACGGAAATGGTGTGGCCAGCCGCCAGCCCAGCACTGAGAAGCTCAGCCTGGGACCGAGTAGCACGCACACCTCGAGTGGATGGGTTGGGGTGTCGAGCCAGCTGTTGGTTGTCGCCGCTGGCCCGGCTGGCTTCCTCAGCGTCCAGAAGCCGGTGTCGGGCGGGGCGCCGCAGCGCTGCCGTGGACTCGGCCGCGGCCGGCCAGCCGACCCGACCCGGCCCGGCCCGACCCGACCCGGCCCGACCCGACCCGACCCGACCCGGCCCGGCCCGGCCCGACCCGACCCGACCCGACCCGACCCGACCCGACCCGGCCCGGCCCGGCCCGGTCTCGCCGGCAGGTGGTATTGATTTTGCCCGGCGTTACCGGATGTTCCAGCGTCGCGCGGTCGGACGGTCGGACGGAGCGTCGTCGGCCTGTCTGTGGGCGGAACTTCCCGCCGTTCGCTGCGGAACTTCCCGCCGTTCGCTGCGGAACTTCCCGCCGTTCGCTGCGGAACTTCCCGCCATTCTCTGCGGCACTTCCCGCCATTCTCTGCGGCACTTCCGGCCGTTCGCTGCACTTGGCAATGTCTGTCGCGAGTGGTTGCACGTATTAGGTTACTGTCGGCTGCTTACTAAACTAGGCTGTCTTATCTGCGGTCTGTTTGGCGTTAGTATCAAATCAGCCCTCAGAACTCTAGAGCACTGAGGGAGTCCTGTACCTCCATGATTGGCTGTCCCAAATATGAAGCTATGCCTGGTCTGGGATAATGAGCATCTTTGATGTTAAAATGAGTTTAGGGTTTTGCATATTGACGATATAATGGTGTGATTCCATTTGATCTAGGCAATGTAGAATGTTCTGTCGTAGGCAAAGTGACTGTCGGTCAAGTTGGTGTTCGGAATGTTATTGGATGTGTGTGTCTGACGAACGCCCTGTGTCTCTTCTGTCACAGTTCGTGAGATGAAGGAATCCGAACGGAGCACTGTGGTGTGTGCTTTGGTTGTGGGTCGTAGACACTGGGATGCACCGTGTGTTGACCTGTGTTGACCTCTGCGGCTCTGTTGACCTCCATTGATCTGGGCTGACCTACATTGACCCTGCCTCGCCTGTCGTGACCGGCATGACCTTTATCTACCTGCGCTGCAGGGGCGTTGACACTAGGGGGCTGCCCCCCCCCCCCCCCCCCCCACTCCCCAGGATCTCTCAGGCCGGAGCCCCCCTAGATTCGCAAAATTTTGACACTAGCCCTATGAGGCTGCCCCCCACACCTGGATGCCCCCCCCCCCCACTCAAAATTGTGCGGCGACGCCACTGCTGCGCTGAATGAAACCTGAGTCTGCGTCGTCATGTTGGGCGCCAAGTGACCACAAGCAGTCGGGTGCGCCCTTAACCCGCGACTTACGGGGGTATCCCCCCTCCCGTTATTTTGCAATAACTACTAAACCAACACAAGTATCGTCACCAATCTTTCAGTACCTTCTCTCACATCAATTCTACACATGTTGGCGAAAGGAAAAAGACGAGGTTATGATAGGTCAACCGGGAATGAGGTCAGAGTGACGTCATGTTCTTCGGTTTTTGTTGCAAAATAATGGTTTGCGGAAAACACTGTCAAAAGTACAATGTTTGAGATAAGTTAAATTGTCTTGAATCAAATTACTGACCATAGACGAGGCTATCAAACTGCCATAGACGAGGCTATCAAATCACCATAGACGAGGCTATCAAATCACCATAGACGAGGCTATCAAATCACCATAGACGAGGCTATCAAATCACCATAGACGAGGCTATCAAACTGCCATAGACGAGGCTATCAAACTGCCATAGACGAGGCTATCAAATCACCATAGACGAGGCTATCAAATCACCATAGACGAGGCTATCAAATCACCATAGACGAGGCTATCAAATCACCATAGACGAGGCTATCAAATCACCATAGACGAGGCTATCAAATCACCATAGACGAGGCTATCAAATCACCATAGACGAGGCTATCAAATCACCATAGACGAGGCTATCAAATCACCATAGACGAGGCTATCAAATCACCATAGACGAGGCTATCAAACTGCCATCTCGGATTTTTGCATTTTTTCAATTTAAAATTTGAGAAATCCAAATACTTTTCTTCTTCTTTTACAATATTTTCACCCAAAAAAAATCAGAGTTATTCAAAAACCGGAATATATGTGATCGAGACGTGTTCGGTGAATATGTATACCAAATTTGAAGTCGATATTGTCCAAAATGGCTGACTTATGACCTTAAAATGACACAAAATGACCACCTCTCACAGCATTACTATGCATAAAAAATGCATTTCCGTTTTTGCTTTTTACTTCTATTTCTATGGAACAAACAATGTTCTAATGTCTTTTTCGCGTTCTAGACGAAAAACAAAGCCATAAACATGTATTGCAACGCCTAATGACAGTAATCTGCAGTTTGACCTCGGATGACCTTGACCTGACACAAGGTCATAAACAGCTTAGAATGGTACTTAAAAGTGTCAGACACACAAATCATACCGAGTTATTGACTGCTTATGCGTTTAATATCGCAATTTTGCGCGACAATTCCATCCATCGAGACCTTTTGACACGGTCGAAACATTTTGTATTTGACATGACCTGTGACGTCATCGGTGACCCCGAGGTCACCAATATTAGGTTTCCCTCGATACATTTTCCAGGGCTATCGAATGCCGTTTTAATTTTTACAGTCGGTCCAGTAGTTCCGGAGATCCGGGGGGGGGGGGGCAGAAAATAGTCCCCCACCTCCCACCCAGTAAGTCGCGTTATGGAATATACCCCAGTAAGTCGCGTTATGGAATATACCCCAGTAACTCGCGGGTTAAACCCAATCATCATCATGTGTCGTCATGTACTGACTTGCGCTAACATTATAACCTAGTCTGACCTGTACTGGCCTGTACTGACCTGTACTGACCTGTACTGACATGTACTGACATGTACTGACCTGTACTGATCTGCACTGACCTGTACTGACCTGTACTGACCTGTACTGACCTGTACTGACATGTACTGACCTGTACTGACCTGTACTGACCTGTACTGACCTGTACTGGCATGTACTGACCTGTACTGACCTGACCTGTACTGACCTGTACTGACCCGTACCGTTGTTGTCTCGGCAGGGAGGGCTGTCCGGTCGGCCCCGGCTTCACGCTCAGTAAGGTCTACACTCTGACGCCTCTGTTGGCGCACAACAAAGACAAGTACGGGCTGGCGCTGGACGGCCAGCTCAAGTGTGAGGACACCAACCTCGCCTCATCAACCATGTACGTAACCACGTAACCACGTAACCATGAAAACCGGACTGCCACACATGGCACTACACTAGCGTAACCACGTAACCACGTAACCACGTAACCACGTAACCCATGAAAACCGGACTGCCACACATGGCACTACACTAGTGTCATGTGTGGCACTGCACCGTGCACTGCAATGCACTTAACTGTAATACACTGCAATGCAGTATGCATCACCACACTACACTGCACCACAATACACCACACTACACTACACTACACCACACTACACTACACCACACTACACTACACCACACTACACTACACTACACTACACTACACCACACCACACTACACTACACCTCACTACACTACACTACACTACACTACACTACACCACACCACACTACACCACACTACACCACACTACACCTCACTACACCACACTACACCACACTACACCTCACTACACCACACTACACCACACTACACCACACTACACCTCACTACACCTCACTACACCACACTACACCACACTACACCTCACTACACCACACTACACCACACTACACCACACTACACCACACTACACCACACTACACCACACTACACCGCACTACACCACACTACACTACACTACACTACACTACACTACACTACACCACACTACACCACACTACACTACACCACACTACACTACACCACACTACACTACACTACACCACACTACACTACACCACACTACACTACACTACACCACACCACACTACACTACACTACACCACACTACACCACACTACACCACACTATACCACACTACACCACACTACACTACACCACACTACACTACACCACACTACACTACACTACACCACACTACACTACACTACACCACTCTACACCACACTACACTACACTACACCACACTACACCACACTACACTACACTACACCACACTACACTACACTACACCACTCTACACCACACTACACTACACTACACCACACTACACCACACTACACTACACTATAGTACACCGTACCAGAATATATTGCGGTACTCTTTTTTCCACATTTCCCATTTCAATACACCTTACTCTGCGAGGTCATTCCCTACACTGCGCTTCACTACACTGTCCTGCACTACACCACACTGTCCTGCACTGCACCACACTGTCCTGCACTACACCACACTGTCCTGCACTGCACCACACTGTCCTGCACTACACCACACTGTCCTGCACTGCACCACACTGTCCTGCACTGCACCACACTGTCCTGCACTGCACCACACTGTCCTGCACTACACCACACTGTCCTGCACTGCACCACACTGTCCTGCACTACACCACACTGTCCTGCACTGCACCACACTGTCCTGCACTACACCACACTGTCCTGCACTGCACCACACTGTCCTGCACTACACCACACTGTCCTGCACTACACCACACTGTCCTGCACTACACCACACTGTCCTGCACTGCACCACACTGTCCTGCACTACACCACACTGTCCTGCACTGCACCACACTGTCCTGCACTACACCACACTGTCCTGCACTGCACCACACTGTCCTGCACTGCACCACACTGTCCTGCACTGCACCACACTGTCCTGCACTACACCACACTGTCCTGCACTACACCACACTGTCCTGCACTACACCACACTGTCCTGCACTGCACCACACTGTCCTGCACTGCACCACACTGTCCTGCACTACACCACACTGTCCTGCACTACACCACACTGTCCTGCACTGCACCACACTGTCCTGCACTGCACCACACTGTCCTGCACTACACCACACTGTCCTGCACTACACCACACTGTCCTGCACTACGCTACACTGTCCTGCACTACGCTACACTGTCCTGCACTACGCTACACTACGCTGCACTCGGCATTACACAGTACACTACATAGCACTGCATTGCAGAGCTACCACGGCGCCCAATCGTGGTCGATTGGCAGTGTTTTTTTGTGGTATGGATCGGCGGGCGGTGCTGGAGACTAGAGTTATGCTGCCACTCAGTTGGCCCCATGGGTGGCCTTTGCTGTGGTCTGAGAGCTCCCTGGTAGTCCGCAATGACCACTGATATTGCTACACAATGTGACTGGTGGTGCGTTTTATGGTCATGTAAGACGTCGCCAGATGTATGCTATGGAATGTCCCATAGTGAAACAGATGTTAGGTTGAAATAGGCTAATGGTGGGTATGTTGGTTTATAAACAGAGTGCCGTGCTTAGGATGTGTATATGTAATTATTATATAGTATATATAATAAGATATATATATATATATACATATATAGTTGGCTATAAACAGGTGAATTGTGTGCTTGTGGGTATATTTAAGGAGCGCCATGTTTCATCAATTAAGTTTAACCCTTGTTTGAGACTTGGCATAATTACGAAATAACAATACAAATGACTTGAGTCTCAATAGTTCGGAAAATAGTCGAAAAAAGTGTCACTAATGAAGTCACCTGATGAAGTCACCTGATGAAGGTTTGTGCCTAAATATAGTGACACTTTTTTCGACTATTTTCCGAACTATTGAGACTGAAGTCATTTGTATTGTTATAGCGCCATGTTTGTGTACTGTGTCTACTTGAGATATCCGAAAGCGTCGCCTTCACCGGCCGCTGTCTAACCATGACCCGTGTATCTGTGATATGTGACCCGTGTATCTGTGATATGTGACCCGTGTATCTGTGTTGCAGAATCTCCGACGCTGTTCCTAAAGAGAGTCTGGGCATCATAGTCAAGTACAAGGTCAAGGTTCGACTTATTCTCGGCGCGTTGGCAGGGTGAGTGGTGCCCCCCCCCCCCCCCCCGGTCTGGTGTTCTTCCAACCCAGCTCTATCATACGTAATTGTAATTTATCTGGACCGATGTCCTCGTAGAACTGATTGGAGGCCCCCTGGTCTCTGGTTAGTCATCGGTTGTTATCAAAGCCCCAGAAGCCTTTGATGATACCACAGAACACCGGGAAAAAAAAACGCGGCGACATCGCGACCGAATGACCTAGTGTGCGGCCGCCTTTAACCCTCGCCCTACGGGAGCTTTTTTCACCTTCGCCCTACGGGGGGCCTGACAGGCTCCCCCTCTTAACTTCCAAACCAAGCAACGTGGAGCAATGCGGTAAGAACCAGCATGTTGCCTGTCATGAAAAGAATCTAACAGTATGCGATTTTTAGGTTTCAGGTCAACGGGTGACCTTCCAGGTCAAGTGAATGACTTCGGATTTACCACGTCCAGAACAGCGATTTTGCTCTTCAGAAAACCTCAAAATTAGAAATTGATAAATGTAAATAAAAAGGCATGTTCTTAGACCAGTTTTGGCTCAGGATTACAAAAAAGAAGTAATTATTTGTTCGTATCTTGTCCAAAAATGTTAAAAAAAAGTTATTTTAAAAAATGACGTCATCAGTTTCTTACACTTGGAAGTCATAACTCAGTCAATAATGGAGATATTGCTTTGAAATTTGGTATGAGTATTGTCCATACTCAGTTATCTCACACATATTCCGGTTTTTCTAATATCTTTGAACATTTTGATTTTGTGGGGATTTTTCCCAAAAGAAAAACATTTTGTATTTATTTTAGGGGTCAAAAACCAAAAATTTTGCAAATCCGAGATTGCCATTTTAAAGAGATTGGCATTTTGTATCTTTGGTGAATTGAGTTTGCAATTTCCTTTAAAACTGTTTTCTACGAATTTGTTTAATATTTCTCTTTTTTTACCCACATGACGTCATCAAAACATTATTATCTCCCAAAATACTTAACCAATTTCAAATACATTTTTACAGCCTACGTATAATTGTTGTAAACTCAGCTACCAAAAATTTCAGCAAGATGCACCTTATGTGTCAAAAGTTATTCAAGAAAAACCTCAGGGGGGCCTGTCAGCCCCCCCCCCCCCCCCCCCGTAGGGCGAGGGTTAAGGTCAGTAGGAACGTATCTGATGCACTCGAATTATCACTATTGCGGTCATAATAGCATGTTCGCTTAGCTCGGCCCGCGATTTTAATAATGCATGAACTGTTAAAACTGACGGGCCGCACAGCACTTCGACCATGATAAAGTTCTGGGACGAAACTGTCACGCGAACACATCGCTGTTGTCTTTTGAAATATATCGCCATCGTTCATCTTGCTCTCCTCGCCTGTAATTACTTTAACCCGCGCCGTGCCGGGGGGAGGGCGTTTAAAGGCCCCCCCCCCCCCCCCCTCCCGTAAGGTTCTTCGAGGATAGCGAAAAAACGGCGGCGCGCAGCGCCGCCGTTTTTGGCACAGCTATTCGGGCATCAATTTCGCACATTATGCAAAAATAAATACCTCTGGTCATCTCAGGTCAGGTCACCAGCCCAGGTCACGTGACCCCACCTCCAAAAATGTTTTCGGTCGTATCACAGCCATAGTTTTGGGCCGATCGATTTCGTACTTACAGGATTTCATAAGGGCAATAGTACCTACAATGCGTTTATCTCGGATTTTGTATATCGGTGACCTAAGGTCGGGTCAATTTCGTGACCTCCCTATTATAAGTCAACGGGAAATATCCAAATTCTCCCTATTCTGAGGATACGAATTATATCAGCCCAATTCCTTGTGGATCATGTTATCATAGGCCATTCTTGAAGTTCCAGGTGCAATTTTTGTTCAGTGATCCCTACAGGGTCAGATGAGGTCACTCGAGGTCACCAATACTTTGTTGCCAATAACTCTCGACAAAATCAAGATAGAGAAGTGAAACTGGCACCAATGTGTTTGTGTCGTCGAGGCACGTCTCCCAATGTGCACCATGACCTAATCGGGTCACCTTGACCTTGACCTGAGGTCAAATTTCTAAGTTGACCTAACCTGGTCATCATGCACATATATGATACGAAGCGCCTTGACGAGACAAACGCGATGGCGTCAAAAATATTCCCCTACCTTTGTTAGATAAAAAGATATTTGTGAAAACTGTTTCGCTAAAACATAGCCTTTTTGACATTTGATGAGCTCTGGAGCCTAAACTATTGACCTGAGCTAAAATCTGAGGACACCTTGGCCATTGCATTTTTCAAGAACTTTAAATTGCTTTTTTCGTTTGTTCCTAGCTATCATATAAACGATATATATCATAATTACGAAGTTCCTGTGATATCTGGGAATTTCTGGAACGAAGTCCTAAAACTTGAAAATCTGACCCTTGATGAACTCTGGTGACCTCAACATTGACCTGATAAAAAAAATGTCTGAAATAGTTCAAAATGCATTTTGACGAGCTTTCGAACGGTGTTTTCGGTTTTTGTCTACGTCCCATAGGAGCCGAGTTAGAGGGTGCGTCGAAACGCCCCCCCCCCCCCCCCCCCCCCGGTTTCGGTACACAGTTTGGAACAGGGGATCTCAGTCGGATCTCAGTCGCCTGGTCTTCTGTGACGAGTGGTCTGCCCTCGGCAGCAGTAAATCCGTGTCATGCCACCATCGGTGATAGCGATGTGATGAACGGAGCGGAGACATCAGCCGCCGGCAGACGCCGACGCTGGTGATAGCGGGCTGGCTGCTGGGCTCAGGGCTGGGACACGGGGCTGGCTGCTGGGCGAGGACTGGCACACGAGACTGTCTGCTGGGACACGGGACTGACTGCTGAGCTGTCTGGTAGGTTAAAGACCGTGACACGTGCTGTGTTCCTGCTGGGCTCAGGACTGGGCCGGAACATCCACCGGCCGGTCGCCACAATGTCCGGGCAATGCCCCGGAATTGACGTTGCCCTTACGTGTCAGGAAGCGCGGGGCCGCTGCTGACTTGTGCCTGCCTGCCTGCCGGCTCCGGTGGCGGACCCTGCGACCCCTGCGACCCAGAGCTCGGCGTGCCCCAGTGCCCAGGGATGACGTCCTCCGGTGACCACGGTGCCCTCGTGCCCCACTGACCCTAATGACCCCACTGCCGGCGGGCCGTGTGTACGGTGCCCCCCCCCCCCCGTGTGGGGTCATTCGGTCGGGTCTCTCGGACCAGGAAGGAAGTTCCAGCCGGAATGCTGACGCTGACGCTGACGCTGACGCTGACGTGCGGCCTCTACCATGTGTCAGCGACTGCTGACTCGGTGCTGAGCTGTGGCCGGACCGCGGCGTCCGAGTCCGACGACCCGGTGCCGGCTGCTGACTCAGTCATACCGTACTGTGTGTAACCGGACCTTGGTGGTGGCGAAGCAACAAAAACGTGTTTAGATACATACCAGACGTGTTCCGTAATTGACGGGACTGAGTGGCAGTGTGTAACCTTGGAATGAATGAATGAAGGCGGCCACACAGATATCTATTCTGCTGGTCATTTCGGCTCACACATACCGACGTCACCGTATCTACACCGTATCTACGAGTGGATCACAACTGCATACGGAGCGGCATAGTTTTACGGGCGTACTATTTATGTTTGTAATCTGTGTGGTAACAATGAATCGCTATTCCGAACTGTGATGACGCAATTGGCTGTAATATTGCGATAACAAGATGGCGCCGGCAGTCGGTCGGGTGTGGTGCGGCCCGACAGGCACGACAGGCACGTCAGGCACGTCAGGCACGACAGGCACGTCAGGCACGACAGGCACGTCAGGCACGACAGGCACGTCGGGTTCGCTCTGTGCTGTCCTATACCGTCTGACGGCCCGACCCTGACCGGACCGGGGATTTGTTCTGTCCGGCTGCCCCTGGGCGGAGAAGATCAAACAGCCCGAGGCATCGTTGCTAGGGGTATTATGATGGTCAGCATGCTGGTTGTGGTGAAGGCATTCAACACGAAGTTGTGGGTGTTTTTGTTAAAAAGAAGCTGAAACGTTGTCTGATACTTCGTTTAATTTCTCCTCTGTAGGATGTCGTGCGTTCGCTTTTACTTTAGGCGATAGTATACGATAAATAGCATGATAGTGTCGGACATTTCCTTTTCAGTCTTACGATACAAGCAAAACTACCATAGAATTTCTGATCCCAACCTATGGTTTGCCATCTGTTCCGTCCCCTCTCGTCCCGTGCCTGACTGTTCTGCTCTCCTATGCTGCCAGGGAGCTGTCGGCCGAGCTGCCGTTCACGTTGATGCACCCCAAGCCGGAGGAGGAGGAGGCGACCAAGCCGGCGGCGTCGCCACGCGCCGAGTCGCCCAACGAGGAGCCGGCCGACGCCAACCTCATCCAGTTGGAGTGAGTGACGCCCCTGCCCGCGGACACCCCTGCGGACACCCCTGCGGACACCCCCTGCGGACACCCCCTGCGGACACACCCAGCGGACACCCGCTGTATGGCGCCCGATACCCTTTCGGAGGCACATGCACTGTCCTACAATGTCACGCTCACCTGGCGATATGTCCGTGGTAGTGTTGGGGTCTACAATGTCACGCCCACCTGGCGATCTGTCCGTGGTAGTGTTGGAGTCTACAATGTCACGCCCACCTGGCGATCTGTCCGTGGTAGTGTTGGGGTCTACAATGTCACGCTCACCTGGCGATCTGTCCGTGGTAGTGTTGGAGTCTACAATATCACGCTCACCTGGCGACAGGCACGTAGCCAGGATTTCGTCCAGGGAGGGGCGGCTCCTCGAAAGGGCCCCTTCCCGAGCGTTGAAAGGGCCCCTTCCCAAGCGTTGAAAGCCCCCCCCCCCCAAAAAAAAAACGCATGAAAAGGCACGTTACAAGGCTGGAAATGCAGTATGGCAGGTATGACATGGCCATACCAACGTTTAGGAGCTGGAGTTAGCAAACTGCCACATCAACTTTGGAACCAGCGACACGAATTTTGAATCAGTTATACTAACTTGGAATATTTTTGTTAAGCTGAAGACCTGGAACTTTAAAACAAATTGCTCCGCGGAGCGGCGCGAAAATTTTGAGTTTTATGCCCTGGGTTGCTTTCTCATCAATGCGTCGCATTGCGTATGGTGCGAACCTCTAAAATTACTATATTGTGCGTTTAAAAGTGGGGGAAAATGTGCTAAAGTGAACTATTTTGCCCAATAATATAGGAAAGTAGCAACTTAACACATAAATGCGCCGAGAAACTGACCGATTTTTTCCCTAACCCGCATATAATTGAATTTGTAGTTCAATTGCGCCGCTCCGCGGCGCGAAAATTTTGAGTGTTATTCCCTGTACAACTGTATTCTTACTGTTGAAAGGCCCAAGGTCCCTTCAGATCGTCTAGGGGCCCCTCTGACCTTTTCTACGCCCTTCCGACCTGTTCAGGGACTCATCTGGGATCCGCGAAGCGAAAAGACATGATGTGGGGTGGGTGATATATATAATACAAAGAGGGCTTACTCTAGGAAAAAATACAATCGGATCTGTCGGGTATATCTGTAGCACCCTGACGAAGGGTGTCGCCCTGCCGACATGCTCAGGGGCAGGGGCGGCGGATTGCAGGGCGCAGGGTACCCAAAGTCCCCCCTCAAAAGCAAATCCTGGGGAGGGGAAGGGTCATGTTGCCCCCAGATTGAGCAGGCTAAAATATGCGGAGGGGGGGGGGGCAAAACTACCCTTTGCCCCCAGGATTTTCGACTTGGGGGAATTTTGGGTACCCTGCCCCCCGCAATCCGCCGCCCCTGCTCAGGGGCCCCTCCGACCTGCCCAGGGGCCCCTCCAGTCTGGCTAGGAACTCATCCGGCATGTTCAAGAGGCCTTCCGACCGACCCAGAGACTCTTTCGGTCTAGCCAGGGGCCCCTCTGACTTGCCCAGGAGCCCCTCCGATCGGCCCAGCGACTCTTCTGGTCGGCCTGCGCTTGCTGCTTTGTCACCCTGCCGACATGCTCAAGGGGCCCTCTGACCCGCCCTGGAGCCCCTCCGTGCTGGCCAGGGGCCACTTCGGCATGTTCAGGGGCCCTTCTCACCCGCCCAGGGGTCCTTTTCAGGGGCCCCTCCGATCTGCGCAGGGGCCCTTTTAACTTGCCAGGGGTGCTCTGGTCTTTCCAGGGGACCTTTAACCTTCTAAGGGGCCCTTTCGACCTAGCAAGGGACTGCACTGGCTGCTTTGTCGCCTTCCGACATGCTCCGAGGGCCCTCCGACCTGCCCTGGGGCCCCTCCGTGCTGGCTAGGGGCTCATTCGGCATGTCCAGGGGTCCTTCTGACCCACCTAGGTGCCCTTTCGGTCTGGTCAGGGCCCCTCTGACCTGCACAGGGGCCCTTTTAACTTCCCAGGGGCCCTCTGGTCTGTCCAGGGGCCCTCCAACCTGCTCAGGGGCCCTTATGACCTGGCAAAGGTCTGCGCTGGCCGCTTTGTCGCCCTGTCGACATGCTCAGGGGCCTCTCAACCTGCCCAGGGGCCCCTCTGTGCTGGCTAGGGGCGCATTCGACGTGTTCAGGGGGCCCATTCGACGTACTCAGGGGGCCCTCTGACCCGCTCAGGGGCCCTTTCGGTCTGGCCAGGGGCCCCTCTGACATGCACAGGGCTCTTTTGAACGTCCAAGGGGCCCTCTAGTCTTTCAGAGAGGGCCCTGGTGACCCTAAAGGGCCTCTGAAGTCTTCTAAACTCTCTAAAGACCACGCTTCGTGTAGTAAAGAGCCTATGATACCGCGCTTCGCGCGGTCTCGTCGGCCCTTTTCGGCGCGCGCAGCGCGCCGAAAAGGGCCGACGAGACCGCGCGAAGCGCGGTATCATAGGCTCTTTACTACACGAAGCGTGGTCTTTAGAGAGTTTAGAAGACTTCAGAGGCCCTTTAGGGTCACCAGGGCCCTCTCTGAAAGACTAGAGGGCCCCTTGGACGTTCAAAAGAGCCCTGTGCATGTCAGAGGGGCCCCTGGCCAGACCGAAAGGGCCCCTGAGCGGGTCAGAGGGCCCCCTGAGTACGTCGAATGGGCCCCCTGAACACGTCGAATGCGCCCCTAGCCAGCACAGAGGGGCCCCTGGGCAGGTTGAGAGGCCCCTGAGCATGTCGACAGGGCGACAAAGCGGCCAGCGCAGACCTTTGCCAGGTCATAAGGGCCCCTGAGCAGGTTGGAGGGCCCCTGGACAGACCAGAGGGCCCCTGGGAAGTTAAAAGGGCCCCTGTGCAGGTCAGAGGGGCCCTGACCAGACCGAAAGGGCACCTAGGTGGGTCAGAAGGGCCCCTGGACATGCCGAATGAGCCCCTAGCCAGCACGGAGGGGCCCCAGGGCAGGTCGGAGGGCCCTCGGAGCATGTCGGAAGGCGACAAAGCAGCCAGTGCAGTCCCTTGCTAGGTCGATGATGATACCGCGCTTCGCGCGGTCTCGTCGGCCCTTTTCGGCGCGCGCAGCGCGCCGAAAAGGGCCCTCGCGTGCCGAAAAGGGCCCTCCTGGCCTCCAGGGGAGGGCGGCCGCCCCCGCCGCCCTCTCCTTGGCTACGTGCCTGCCTGGCGATCTGTCCGTGGTAGTGTTGGAGTCAACCGCCTGTCTGCCCATCCGCCTCCTCGTCTTCTCGAGCGTCTGCATCTGACATTCCCTTCATCCAGCATTTAGTCCTCCCAGCCTATCTCCCTGTCTCCAGTCTCCCTGCCTGGGTCCACTCCTGTTCGCATAGCATACACTGCATCTCATACGCTGTGATGTACAGCCACGTTCGCCCGCCCCCGTTCTGTCCGTTCATATGTATATTGTATATACCTTACACACGTTTCCAGTCACCAGTTTCTGCAGTCCCGTCCTCTCCATGTCCAGCATCGGTCGATACGAATGTCCGTGATGATGTGCAGCAGATGTGTCCCACTTTCTCCACGACGGCGATCAGTCTCGGCAGATGTTCCAGTTGGAGTTGAGCGCCTGCCTGGCCTCTGTATACTACCCAGGCTTGAAGGGTTTTGTCGCCCCGTCTATTGTCACGGCCCGACGAATGCACGATCTGCCTGATCTGTGCGGCGTCGGGCGTTGACTGCTCTGTTGCTTCACTTACGCTGGCATCAGCTACCTGGTCCTCCACTGCTTTCCTTCCGCCCGCCCCCCGCCCCCGCCCCCGTCGCTGCGGTCGGCCGGCTGCCGGCGGGCCTTGTGGCCATTTGTCTCCGTCGCCCCGGACGGACGGGCGCGTCTGGACGACAGATGGAATATCTTATTGACTGGGTGATGGGTGCTGAGATTTGTGCCGGCGGCAACAGTCTGTCCGCGGAAGAGACTCGGGACAGATCGGGTAGGTTCGTTGTAGCTGGGGAAATGTCTGATATTGGGACGTGGAGTGGAGCTGGAAGGCTGAGAAGTCCGACTGATAGATGGGGCTGAATTTGATGGGTTGTGGTGATGAAGATGGATGAAGATGAAGTGGTTCTCCCAATTTTCAATCAGCTCTGTGGTGTTGAGTTGGCTTTGAGTTGAGTTGACAAACTCTTGAGTTTGGAGAGTGTTTTTGCAAGTGGAATGCAACTTGCCTGAAGCGATGTGCAGTAATCAGTTACTGCTTTGACCTGATGGCCAGTAACTGAACTTGCGACCATCCAGATATCACTAGAACTATTTCTATTTTGATGAACGTCAGATGGCTTTTGTCTTCCGGAAACCCCTTCGAATTGCGAGTACTTCAGCGAACTGGTAATCCGGCTAATTGCAATCATGCCCGGGATCAGTATGGTGCCGTTCTGCCTTTGATCATAAGCCCACTGGCACTCTGCTCAGCAGCAGGTGATGTTTCGGTCGATGGCACTCAGGTCTGGTCTCCGTGTTCCGATGGCTGGAATGCAATACTAATCTCCGCAATGGCAGAAGCGTACCCGTCAGTGGAGAAGGGTTATATGGCAGGCGCCGAAGTACGACATCGGTGGAGACAAACACAATTTCGCTAATGTTCACAAAATCATACCAATGCAGGACATTAAAAAAAAAATCGGAAACTGCACTAAACACTGGCATACAAACAGCATAGAAATAATTCAGCTTATGGCAGAAGTTTTGAGGCATAGCCCAGTGCCATATATGTGGGCTGCGGTGTAACGCACTGGTGCAGGGAGACGAGTCGATGCGATGTACTCTCTCAACGCAACAGCTGATACGGAAGTTTATGTTGCGATTTTGATGAGCTGGGTCTCAATTGGTTGGCCGCGCTGTGCTTTCCTAGGGCAAGGCTTTCGAAGCCGTGGCGCTGAAATGATTTACCACCGTTATTTGCCGGGAAGTTTTCTGATAATCGAATTACAGATTCAGACCACGGCTGGCGTTCCATTTTGTTGTGGCGGTGAAGTTATTTTCCAGATGTAGTCGACTTCTCCTACCCAACCTCTGACTCGTCTGATTCGATATAGCTCCAGTCTGGCATGGCAATAGAGTTGTCTGATGAGGGGGCATTCGACCCGTTTGATGCCTGACCCGGTACCTGTGTGACTCTGTACACGTCATGTCTAGACTCGTCTGACCCGGCTTTCAACCTGTGTGATTCTCTATCCGCCATGTCTGACCCGTCTGACCCATGTCCGCCCCGGCAGAGACACCGGCACGGCGGGCGCTGGCGACCACGACGACGACCTCATCTTCGAGGACTTTGCCCGGCTGCGGCTGAAGGCTGGCGAGACTGAGGCCTGAGCGGTGCCCCGCCCCGCTCTGCCTTCCGCTGGTCATTCCTCGTGTGTGTGTGTGTGCGCGCGCGCGCTTCGCTTCTGGTCGGTTTCTCGTGCTGCGTCGGTGTGCGTGACTCGGTCTCGATGGCTCCGTGTCGTGGCGCGTGGCCGCAGGCCGGCGTCGGGCGACCCGGGGTCACTGCCGCGTCCAATCAGGAGCCAGCGAGTGCTCTAACCACGCCCTGCGGCCACTAACGGACCGCCGCCGCTGTATTGTACATATATACACCTCCACCCCCAAACACACAGACGCACACAACCCGGCCTGTGGCGCGGGCGATACTGGTCGGCATCTCGAGCAAATCAGCATTGTGTGCGGATGTTGGCAGCGCGTCGGGGGTATGTTCCGGCCGGCTGTTCGAGGCAATGGTGCGAAATCGTCCGAGACGGAGGGAGACACGCGAGATGTAGCGCTAGTCAGGATGGTGGCAGCGGCCTCCAGGGTACCTCAGCGGACGCGACGTGACGTCACGTACCTGGCGCGGACGTGCGGCGGGCGCGGTGCCGTGTATTGTGTTGCTAGCCCTCGCTCGGCGGCCCCCTGCCGTGGGGAGTGCTGGCTTACGGTGGCGGCGGCGGCTGTCATCCGTGACAGCTGGTGTCAGTGTCATCCGTGTCGCGTCTGTTCTCATCGGTGTAACGAACTCTAGCGAACATTGTACTTCCGCACAAACTGCCCCACTTCAAATGTGACGTGCGCACAGACGATTCTCCGCTAACTAAAAGCACAACTCTGCTGTTTCGTTTCGCTTTATCGAGTGTCATTTTGCTTGATCAGGCGGGAACTGAGCCGACGGACGTGGCCGTTGGCCCCGCCAGCGGCCGTCAGCGGCCGTCCGCGACTTTGTGCCATCACGTCACCGCGAGGGGTGAGCGGAGCCGACCAGCAGCGCGTCCTGGCCGGCTGGCGCGGCTCCCCTGTGTTACGTACGCGTGTGGCGGCCGGCGCCCCCGCCTCGCGCCGAGAGCTGCTTTTCTAACGCGCAGCCCCACCAGGCCTCCTCTGATGTGCCCCTGTGATTGACGTGCTCGCGATGCGGAGACTCTCTTCGGTATGCTCTGGGCGGCTTTGTGATGTTGGAGAGCGAGAGAAGACTTTTGCACATAATCTGTCTGACCGTGGCCATGCAGTGTTTGTGGTGAGCGGGAAGGATCGTCGCCGCGTGGGATGTTCGTAATGGAGCGAGGATGTGGGCGAAATGACAGTCATTTTCCGAGAAATGTCACCACAGCCGCACTGATGAGTCAGCGGTGCATCCACCATTGCTGCGATAGCGGAGACATCCGGTGATTGTAAGCAAATGGTGTGATGACATAAGAAATCAAACGACCGCAAATCCATTCTTACTGGCAACTACATTCCAACAAACAATATCTAAGCTCAAAATTCATATTGTACGATACGAATTCACAATACAAACAATAAACAGGGCAAGCCAGGCGGACAGTTATACGCACGTCGGTCGACATTCGCCAATAATCCGACGCTTGGAACACACGATATCACAGCGACAATGACCCGAATCTAACATTGCAATTCGGAAGTTCGGCCAGCGGGAGATCGCAGGGTCGCTAACATGCAACACAGAATAGATATATACTCAGCCGACCGACATAATAAGCTTTCCACTTTGCTTCCTCTCAGCACAGATCACATTAGAGCATATCATACAACAGTGATATTTTGATTCGACTCCTGAATCAAGCGGTCGAGGTAAGCTGAAAGGCTTCGCAAAAAAGTTCACAGTTGCATTTGCGAAGAATTTCGCTGTCGATAGCGTGAAAATTGGTCATTTGTCACAAGGAAACCACGCATCAGATCTGTCACAACATGGAAAGGTGGCAGCTATATCAATCACGCGTCAGCGTGTGTCCCGTTAAATGCCCCCTTCTCCATGCGTATTTAGCATCACGACACATCTGCGATATCGTAGTTAGGCTTAGGACTCGGTCTCCGTGCCGAAACCGACATGGACATCGCATCGTCCGACCCAGGGCACATCTTCAGTAAGCAAGTGGCGACCACGGGACAGGCCTGGACAACACTAGGCGCGGCCAGCTAAAACCCGACCGACGGCACACAAGAGATAAAGCCAAACCAGCCCGGCACACACGGGTTCAGCTTTGAGCGTCTGAGTATCAGCGCTCTCCGTTCGGACTGTGTGCAGAGGCGGCCCGGATTCCACCTCTCCACCTCCACCAGAGACTGTGTGCAGAGGCGGCCCGGATTCCACCTCTCCACCTCCACCAGAGACTGTGTGCAGAGGCGGCCCGGATTCCACCTCTCCACCTCCACCAGAGACTGTGTGCAGAGGCGGCCCGGATTCCACCTCTCCACCTCCACCAGAGACTGTGTGCAGAGGCGGCCCGGATTCCACCTTTCCACCTCTCCACCTCCACCAGAGACTGTGTGCAGAGGCGGCCCGGATTCCACCTCTCCACCTCCACCAGAGACTGTGTGCAGAGGCGGCCCGGATTCCACCTCTCCACCTCCACCAGAGACTGTGTGCAGAGGCGGCCCGGATTCCACCTCTCCACCTCCACCAGAGACTGTGTGCAGAGGCGGCCCGGATTCCACCTCTCCACCTCCACCAGAGACTGTGTGCAGAGGCGGCCCGGATTCCACCTCTCCACCTCCACCAGAGACTGTGTGCAGAGGCGGCCCGGATTCCACCTCTCCACCTCCACCAGAGACTGTGTGCAGAGGCGGCCCGGATTCCACCTTTCCACCTCTCCACCTCCACCAGAGACTGTGTGCAGAGGCGGCCCGGATTCCACCTCTCCACCTCCACCAGAGGCACCAGAGACTGTGTGCAGAGGCGGCCCGGATTCCACCTCTACACCTCCACCAGAGGCACCAGAGACTGTGTGCAGAGGCGGCCCGGATTCCACCTCTCCACCTCCACCAGAGACTGTGTGCAGAGGCGGCCCGGATTCCACCTCTCCACCTCCACCAGAGGCACCAGAGACTGTGTGCAGAGGCGGCCCGGATTCCACCTCTCCACCTCCACCAGAGGCACCAGAGACTGTGCAGAGGCGGCCCGGATTCCACCTCTCCACCTCCACCAGAGGCACCAGAGACTGTGTGCAGAGGCGGCCCGGATTCCACCTCTCCACCTCCACCAGAGGCACCAGAGACTGTGTGCAGAGGCGGCCCGGATTCCACCTCTCCACCTCCACCAGAGGCACCAGAGACTGTGTGCAGAGGCGGCCCGGATTCCACCTCTCCACCTCCACCAGAGGCACCAGAGACTGTGTGCAGAGGCGGCCCGGATTCCACCTCTCCACCTCCACCAGAGGCACCAGAGACTGTGCAGAGGCGGCCCGGATTCCACCTCTCCACCTCCACCAGAGGCACCAGAGACTGTGCAGAGGCGGCCCGGATTCCACCTTTCCACCTCCACCAGAGGCACCAGAGACTGTGTGCAGAGGCGGCCCGGATTCCACCTTTCCACCTCCACCAGAGGCACCAGAGACTGTGTGCAGAGGCGGCCCGGATTCCACCTCTCCACCTCCACCAGAGACTGTGCAGAGGCGGCCCGGATTCCACCTCTCCACCTCCACCAGAGGCACCAGAGACTGTGTGCAGAGGCGGCCCGGATTCCACCTCTCCACCAGAGGCACCAGAGACTGTGCAGAGGCGGCCCGGATTCCACCTTTCCACCTCCACCAGAGGCACCAGAGACTGTGTGCAGAGGCGGCCCGGATTCCACCTCTCCACCTCCACCAGAGACTGTGTGCAGAGGCGGCCCAGATTCCACCTCTCCACCAGAGGCACCAGAGACTGTGTGCAGAGGCGGCCCGGATCCCACCTCTCCACCTCCACCAGAGGCACCAGAGACTGTGTGCAGAGGCGGCCCGGATTCCACCTCTCCACCTCCACCAGAGACTGAGGCGGCCCGGATTTCACCTTTCCACCTCTCTACCTCCACCAGAGACTGTGTGCAGAGGCGGCCCGGATTCCACCTCTCCACCTCCACCAGAGACTGTGTGCAGAGGCGGCCCGGATTCCACCTTTCCACCTCTCCACCTCCACCAGAGACTGTGTGCAGAGGCGGCCCGGATTCCACCTCTCCACCTCCACCAGAGGCACCAGAGACTGTGCAGAGGCGGCCCGGATTCCACCTCTCCACCTCCACCAGAGACTGTGTGCAGAGGCGGCCCGGATTCCACCTTTCCACCTCTCCACCTCCACCAGAGGCGGCCCGGATTCCACCTCTCCACCTCTCCACCTCCACCAGAGACTGTGTGCAGAGGCGGCCCGGATTCCACCTCTCCACCTCCACCAGAGACTGTGTGCAGAGGCGGCCCGGATTCCACCTCTCCACCTCCACCTCCACCAGAGACTGTGTGCAGAGGCGGCCCGGATTCCACCTCTCCACCTCCACCAGAGGCACCAGAGACTGTGTGCAGAGGCGGCCCGGATTCCACCTCTCCACCAGAGGCACCAGAGACTGTGTGCAGAGGCGGCCCGGATTCCACCTCTCCACCTCCACCAGAGACTGTGTGCAGAGGCGGCCCGGATTCCACCTTTCCACCTCTCCACCTCCACCAGAGACTGTGTGCAGAGGCGGCCCGGATTCCACCTCTCCACCAGAGACTGTGTGCAGAGGCGGCCCGGATTCCACCTTTCCACCTCTCCACCTCCACCAGAGACTGTGTGCAGAGGCGGCCCGGATTCCTCCTTTCCACCTCTCCACCTCCACCAGAGACTGTGTGCAGAGGCGGCCCGGATTCCACCTCTCCACCTCCACCAGAGACTGTGTGCAGAGGCGGCCCGGATTCCTCCTTTCCACCTCTCCACCTCCACCAGAGACTGTGTGCAGAGGCGGCCCGGATTCCACCTCTCCACCTCCACCAGAGACTGTGTGCAGAGGCGGCCCGGATTCCACCTTTCCACCTCTCCACCTCCACCAGAGACTGTGTGCAGAGGCGGCCCGGATTCCACCTCTCCACCTCCACCAGAGGCACCAGAGACTGTGCAGAGGCGGCCCGGATTCCACCTCTCCACCTCCACCCGAGGCACCAGAGACTGTGTGCAGAGGCGGCCCGGATTCCACCTCTCCACCTCCACCAGAGACTGTGTGCAGAGGCGGCCCGGATTCCACCTCTCCACCTCCACCAGAGGCACCAGAGACTGTGTGCAGAGGCGGCCCGGATTCCACCTCTCCACCTCCACCAGAGGCACCAGAGACTGTGTGCAGAGGCGGCCCGGATTCCACCTCTCCACCTCCACCAGAGGCACCAGAGGCGGCCCGGATTCCACCTCTCCACCTCCACCAGAGGCACCAGGGACTGTGCAGAGGCGGCCCGGATTCCACCTCTCCACCCCTACCAGAGGCACCAGAGACTGTGTGCAGAGGCGGCCCGGATTCCACCTCTCCACCTCCACCAGAGGCACCAGAGACTGTGTGCAGAGGCGGCCCGGATTCCACCTCTCCACCTCCACCAGAGGCACCAGAGACTGTGCAGAGGCGGCCCGGATTCCACCTCTCCACCTCCACCAGAGGCACCAGAGACTGTGTGCAGAGGCGGCCCGGATTCCACCTCTCCACCTCCACCAGAGGCACCAGAGACTGTGTGCAGAGGCGGCCCGGATTCCACCTCTCCACCTCCACCAGAGGCGCCAGAGACTGTGTGCAGAGGCGGCCCGGATTCCACCTTTCCACCTCCACCAGAGGCACCAGACTGTGTGCAGAGGCGGCCCGGATTCCACCTCTCCACCTCCACCAGAGGCACCAGAGACTGTGTGCAGAGGCGGCCCGGATTCCACCTTTCCACCTCCACCAGAGGCACCAGAGACTGTGTGCAGAGGCGGCCCGGATTCCACCTTTCCACCTCCACCAGAGGCACCAGAGACTGTGCAGAGGCGGCCCGGATTCCACCTTTCCACCTCCACCAGAGGCACCAGAGACTGTGTGCAGAGGCGGCCCGGATTCCACCTCTCCACCTCCACCAGAGGCACCAGAGACTGTGCAGAGGCGGCCCGGATTCCACCTCTCCACCAGTGCCGCAACGGCCTACAACTGAACACCAGATCTCTTTGTCAACAGTTTGGGGCCTCTAGATCTCCAGGAAAAGACGGCCAGACTCGCTGACCAACAGAGACCGCAGTATGCCAGCCGACAGCTAGTCCAGAGATCACCCACATGTTGACTGCGTCAGCCGGGGTCCGTAAGCTACGCGAAAAGGGGATGGAAATGTGAGGTGTGGAGACGAAGGCGCATGGTAACAGAATGAGGAGACTGGATAAACATATAAACATGCAACAGCGGCAAGACGACGAAATAGCCGAGTGCGCTGAGACAGCAGTGAGGAGCAATCGGTTTGATGAAGCTGGCAGTCGGCGCTTCAAAGGTCTTGCAGTATTGATGAGGAAGCCAGTTTTGTTGGCGCGCTGTACAACTCGCCACATATCGGGCGTAAAACATGAACAGCATCAAACCGTCCTATTTTGTTGCCAGCTGAAACAATGGTGTCAAATTACGACGGACCGTTTAAGGTGGCTCAAAAATATGATACATTTACTGATGGTTATCCACAAATTTGCCGGTTAATATTTCAGAGTTCTTGTACATTCCGCTGCCTGATGAAGGCAGTGAAGATAAGTCATAATGTAAGATAATAAGTATGCCTGATGAAGATGTCGTGCTGAGACAACAGCGAACCTCAGTGCTGCCACCTCTCGGTGACTTCAGACATTACTCTGCGGCTGGGCAGCGAACCTGTGCTGCTACCTCTCGGTGACCTCCGACGTTACTCTGCGGCTGGGCAGCGACCCTCGGTGCTGCCACCTCTGGGTGACCTCAGACATTACTCTGCAGCTGGGGCGGCTGGGCGGAAAACCGCAGCAGGCGATCCACGGTAACGCTGATGCGAGACAGCGACTGTAGCAGGTTCACGTCGGTCGGCGCGCATAGGTGCTCCTGCCGACCGTACGGACACAACTCCGATCAGACACGGCCCAGACACGATCCAGACACGGCTCGGACACGGTCCAGACATGACCCAGACACGGCTCGGACACTGTCCAGACATGGTCCAGACACGGCTCAGACACTGCTCGGACACGATCCAGACATGGTCCAGACACGGCTCGGATACGGCTCGGATACGGCTCGGATACGGCTCAGACACGGCTCAGACACGGCTCAGACACGGTCCAGACATGATCCAGACACGGCTCAAACATGTTCCAGATACAGTCCAGACACGGTCCAGACACGATCCAAACACGGTCCAGACACGATCCAGACACGGCTCGGACACGATCCAGACATGGTCCAGACATAGTCCAGATACGGCTCAGACACGATCCAGACATGATCCAGACACGGCTCGGATACGGCTCAGACACGATCCAGACACGGTCCAGACATGATCCAGACATGGTCCAGACACGGTCCAGACACGGCTCAGACACGATCCAGACACGGCTCAGACATGGTCCAGACACGGCTCAGACACGGTCCAGACATGATCCAGACATGATCCAGACACGGTCCAGACACAATCCAGACATGGTCCAGACACGGCTTGGACACGATCCAGACATGGTCCAGACACGGCTCAGACACGGCTCGGACACGATCCAGACACGGCTCAGACACGATCCAGACATGGTCCAGACACGATCCAGACACGGCTCGGACACGATCCAGACACGGCTCGGACACGATCCAGACACGGCTCGGACACGATCCAGACACGGCTCGGACACGGTCCAGACATGGCTCAGACACGATCCAGACACGGTCCAGACATGGTTCAGACACGGCTCGGACACGATCCAGACATGGTCCAGACATGATCCAGACACGGCTCAGACACGACAAAACAATTCACACGCACCCCACGAACAGAGCGAAAGGCGAACACTGCCAAAGCACGGGCGCGGTTTCTGCGGAGCGCCCGGCCGGTCGGCCAGTCTGTGCTTCATTCCCAGCAGAGGCCCCAGGTCTATGCCCGGCGGCGGCGGCGGCGGCGGCGGCGGCGGCGGCGGCGACAGACGGAGCGGAGCCCTGGATAGTGCTGTCAGTCCGCACCGCGGTACACCGGCTGCCATCGCCGCCGCCGTCGCCGACGACGACGAGCGGTCTGCGACTCAGACTGGTGAAATAATCCATCATACCCGGATCACAACTGAGACGGACGGCGGCCCGCGGCGCGGCGGCCAGCCGGAGGCCGTCGCATCAGCGATCACCATTTAACAGAGAAATGGTATGTGAAGTGAAGTTATACGAAAGGTATGTTATATGCAGCATATAACATCATCACAGTTGAGTATTACGTGTATATTTCTGGCTGATCTGCTGCATAGAGTACAATCAGCTGAGTCGTACCTATACACCGCCATTATTTCACAGATTGTAAATTTGCACTAATTTCACAAATAAATGCGCAACTTAAAATTAATAAACAATGTTTCAAGCTGATAGCGGCGTTAGTATCCGCTCATAAACAATGTCGCTTTTACGGTTTTAAAGTTTCGGCCACCCAAATCCTGTACCTGTACGGTATTGAATGAACTGTTGAAAAGTAGAAGCTGACATACAAAAATAAAGAAATACCGACCGACGCATAAAAAAATGTCGGTAATTATTCTAGTCCGAGGTAAACGGTACCAATAGAAGTATTAACCTTCACCATTTAAAATAGCCTTCACCAGTTCCGTACACTGGGGAGCAGGAAGGGAAACCATCATTGGACAGCATCAAATCCAATGTGTCCACACATATCTCTAAAGACACTTCCCGTCGGCCAACAAGTTTGTGGTCACATCCACAGTCCAACGCCAATACAAAACTACACCCAGTCTTATACCGATACAAAACCACATCGTCTTATACCGATACAAAACCACATCCAGTCTTATACCGATACAAAACCACATCCAGTCGTATACCGATACAAAACCACATCCAGTCTTATACCGATACAAAACCACATCCAGTCTTATACCGAAACAAAACGACATCCAGTCTTATACCGATACAAAACCACATCCAGTCTTATACCGATACAAAACCACATCCAGTCTTATACCGATACAAAACCACATCCAGTATTATACTGATACAAAACCACATCCAGTCTTATACCGATACAAAACCACATCCAGTCTTATACCGATACAAAACCACATCCAGTCTTATACCGATACAAAACCACATCCAGTCATACCGATACAAAACCACATCCAGTCTTATACCGATACAAAACCACATCCAGTCTTATACCGATACAAAACCACATACAGTCTTATACCGATACAAAACCACATCCAGTCTTATACCGATACAAAACCACATCCAGTCTTATACCGATACAAAACCACATCCAGTCTTATACCGATGCAAAACAACATCCAGTCTTATACCGATACAAAACCACATCCAGTCTTATACCGATACAAAACCACATCCAGTCTTATACCGATACAAAACCACATCCAGTCTTATACCGATACAAAACCACATCCAGTATTATACCGATACAAAACCACATCCAGTCTTATACCGATACAAAATCACATCCAGTCTTATACCGATACAAAACCACATCCAGTCTTATACCGATACAAAACCACATCCAGTCTTATACCGATACAAAACCACATCCAGTCTTATACCGATACAAAACCACATCCAGTCTTATACCGATACAAAACCACATCCAGTCTTATACCGATACAAAACCACATCCAGTCTTATACCGATACAAAACCACATCCAGTCTTATACCGATACAAAACCACATCCAGTCTTATACCGATACAAAACCACATAGTCTTATACCGATACAAAACCACATCCAGTCTTATACCGATACAAAACCACATCCAGTCTTATACCGATGCAAAACAACATCCAGTCTTATACCGATACAAAACCACATCCAGTCTTATACCAATACAAAACCACTCACCGGCACCTTCGAATGAATAAACAACACCACATCAATCACATTCGGATTAACCAACACCACCACACAGATTAACAAACACCGCCACACAGTCTCACGGATTAACAAACACCACCACACAGTCTCACGGATTAACAAACACCGCCACACAGTCTCACGGATAACAAACACCACCACACAGTCTCACGGATAACAAACACCGCCACACAGTCACACAGATTAACAAACACCACCACACAATCACACAGATTAACCAATACCGCCACACAGTCTCACGGATTAACAAACACCGCCACACAGTCTCACGGATTAACAAACACCACAATAATCACAGGAATGAACCAACACCCAGCCCTCAACCCGAATAAAACCAACGTGCACCTGTCTCGGTGCGCTATGCAAAAGTGCGAGTTAGACTGCAAGGGCACTGGTGACGACACTACAGTTCCACTGTAGTTCCAGGCACGGGAAACTACAGCATTCCGAGACAGGAGCACGCACCTGGCTGGTGAAAGAGCACCTTCCCCAAGGACAGACGGTCAAAGGAGAGCCGCTCAGGCCGAGCTGTCGAGGTTACCTCCCTCCACCCACCACCTCCTCCCCGGCTCCCTCCATCCACCACCTCCTCCCCGGCTCCCGGCTCCCACCACTTCCTCCCCGGCTCCCGGCTCCTGGCTCCCGGCTCCCTCCACCCACCACCTCCTCCCCGGCTCCCGACTCCCTCCACCCACCACCTCCCCGGCTCCCGGCTCCCGGCTCCCTCCACCCACCACCTCCTCCCCGGATCCCGGCTCGGCTCCCTCCACCTCCTCCCCGGCTCCCGGCTCCCGGCTCCCTCCACCCACCACCTCCTCCCCGGTTCCCGGCACCCTCCACCCACCACCTCCTCCCCGGCTCCCGGCTCCCACCACCTCCTCCCGGGCTCCCTCCACCCACCACCACCCCGGCTCCCGGCTCCCTCCACCCACCACCTCCTCCCGGATCCCGGCTCGGCTCCCTCCACCCACCACCTCCTCCCCGGCTCCCTCCACCCACCACCTCCTCCCCGGCTTCCTACACCTCCTCCCCGGCTCCCGGCTCCCTCCATTCACCACCTCCTCCCGGCTCCCGGCTCCCGGCTCCCGGCTCCCTCCACCCACCACCTCCTCCCCGGCTCCCGGCTCCCTCCACCCACCACCTCCCCCCGGCTCCCGGCCCCCTCCACCCACCACCTCTTCCCCGGCCCCCGGCTCCCTCCACCCACCACCTCCTACCCGGCTCCCGGCTCCCAGCTCCCTCCACCACCACCTCCTCCCCGGCTCCCGCTTCCCTCCACCCACAACCTCCTCCCCGGCTCCCGGCTTCCTCCACCCACCACCTCCTCCCCGGCTCCCGGCTCCCTCCACCCACCACCTCCTCCCCAGCTCCCTCCACCCACCACCTCCTCCCCGGCTCCCGGCTCCCTCCACCCACCACCTCCTCCCCAGCTCCCTCCACCCACCATCTCCTCCCCCGCCTCCCTCCACCCACCACCTCCTCCCCGGCTCCCGGCTCCCTCCACCCACCACCTCCTCCCAGCTCCCTCCACCCACCACCTCCTCCCCGGCTCCCGGCTCCCTCCACCCACCACCTCCTCCCCGGCTCCCTCCACCCACCATCTCCTCCCCCGCCTCCCTCCACCCACCACCTCCTCCCATCACCTCCCTCCACCCACCACCTCCTCCCTGGCTCCCGGCTCCCGGCTCCCTCCACCCACTACCTCCTCCCCGGCTCCCGGCTCCCGGCTCGGCTCCCGGCTCCCGGCTCCCGGCTCCCGCCTCCCAGCTCCCGGCTCCCGGCTCCCGGCTCCCGGCTCCCGGCTCCCAGCTCCCAGCTCCCGGCTCCCGGCTCCCGGCTCCCGGCTCCCGGCTCCCGGCTCCCGGCTCCCGGCTCCCGGCTCCCGGCTCCCAGCTCCCGGCTCCCGGCTCCCGGCTCCCGACTCCCGCGGCCAGAGAGAAATCACCAACCAGACAGAAAGAGAAAGACGGCAAGAAAACCAAACGGGTGGTGCGGGAAACGCGAAGAAACGGCTGGCACAGCGCAACGAACCGGCCCAAACCAATCATCCAACTGATACACAGACTGTACACTTGAGAGGAGCGACTAACCCAGTAGCCAACACCAACAGAACACCCCTTTGTTCCCGATGGAGTGTTACCCGCTGGGGAAAGAAGGCACCGCGCCGCCTGCTCTAGAGATGCACCAACAGACATCCGCCACTACGCGGCGACCCGAGCTAGGTTACAATCAGCAACGAGAGCATGCCGTTAGCACCAGAAAAACGTCTAACGAGACGAGCCAAATGAGTCTAACTAGAAGCAAGCGGCGGGGCGCATCCAGAAAACGCAACGCAACGCGAATCCCAAAAACGGAACAAAACCGGTAGGGATCGGGACGCCGGCGCGGGAGCGATAGATAGAGAGAGCGCGAGTCAGGACTGGGTGGCCGCGGGACGGGGGGCGGGGCGGGGCGAGGTGGGAGGGAGGGAGGGCCAGCCAGCGCCGGTCCTGAGACCGTCTGTCCTCGCCATCAGCCACCTCTGCCGACCGAGCGACGGCGTGCACTCACTAGGCTGGGTCGGACGGGCGAGCGGGACGGGGCACGCGTCACTGCGGCGGCTCGGGCAGCAGGTACAGCACCAGCCACGAGGCGACCAGCGCGACCAAGAGGAGCGGGGTGAGCCAGGCCGCGTCACCGGCGGCAGGCGCCGGCGCCGGCGGGGACGGGGGAGGGGGCAGCGTGGGGTGGAGGGGGGCCGGCAGCAGGTCGCTCGCCAGCTGGTGGGCCGACCGCAGCGGTTCCTGCAACAGAGCGGCGCACCGGGTTATCGCCGCCGCCGGCCGCGGCTCACTCGGTCCGTCTCCGTCTGCCTGCCTGCCTGTCTGTCTGTCTCTCCCCGCCTCTGTCCGTCACAGACGCACTGCACCGCACGGCGCCGCTCGCCGGTCGGGCGAGGGGACTGGGAAGGCCCGCCGACTGCAGTCCTCAGCCGCCGGAGAATCAGGTCATATTACCGGGTCAACGGCCGAGTATAGCGAGCATACAGGAGCGTGTAGACTAGATTGGAAGGCAGCCCGACTTGAAGCCGACAGAAATCAAGGCACGTGAGTGTAGGACATGAAGACATGATGTTCAAATTTCACGTGAGATGATTCGAGACTTTGGAAAGAATTAGAGGATAGGAAAATTGAAAAGGAGGAGTTAACAGCAAGAAAGATGAGTAGATAAACTAGTGAGGGTATCATCAAGAAGACAAAACGCGAGAGATTAAACACATGAAGAGCACACAAATCACTACTATCCAAATGTAAACAAACTGACTGATCATGCTTGCGTTACCACACAAAACATTTCCACAGAAGTGGCGGACAATGACAAACATTCCTTCACCAAGCGACAAGACTCGGGACGATGCAGCGCGAAATACACAGACGGACCACTCGAGAAGAGAAGCCAACTAAAACGAACCAGCGCACGTAGCGCGCTGAACGCAGCCAGAGAGCCTTCTACACCAGACTAAGAGCCTTCTAGACCAGACTATCTACAGTAGAAACGAGACGAGCGAACACCGAGCGGGTCAGCCTGTGGCCTGAGCGGACAGTGGGAGCGTCCTGCGGCGTGCCTGGGCCGCAGAGGTGCCGTCGCGAGGACCTGGTCTGGCCCTGCCGCCGCCGGGAAGCGGACAGAGCTCGGAGAAAGAGAGCGAGCGACCAGTGATGTGTGCGGTGCAGTGCGTTGCGAACAGACAGACAGACGGGCAGACAGACAGACGGACGGGCCGACAGAGCGGGGCGGTGCGGTGCGGGGCGGCGTGCGGTGGGACCGGTGGCCGACGTTAGTGGAGGGGAGCGGTGGCAGCGGCAGCGGCGGTGGCGGCGGCAGCGGAGACGGCTAGCTAAGCGGCGCAGTTTGGCAGCGCCCTGCAGTCATCATACACCATGCAGCACTCAACAGTCAACGCACGGCCCTCCACCGCAGACCATCACGTGCACGTGCAAAGCCGTGCAACTGCCGGTCAGTGCAGCAACATCGTTACCAAAAACACACTGCCCCTTACTCGGCGCCGTCCCAACCCACCACCTGCCCACTAAACCCCTATCTGTCATCTCCAAACCACAGCCCATCACCCAGGCTGAGCTGTGTACCACCGATCCCCACTGGATCTCTACAGACCCAGCCAGCGTCTGAGGCGCTCCGGAGTCTCATATCGGTGGTAGCGGCGCGTGGCATGACCATGCACACCCCCCCCCCCCCCCCCTCCTCCTGAACCCCTCCCACACTTATTACCTCCTCCACGCCGATTCGCCGGCACGCATCCAGGAAGTTCTGAAGGTTCCGCCGACATTTGGCTTCGTTCAGCTTGGGCTGTAACGTCGGCAGCGGTCAGCAGACGTGAGACCACACAGAGCAGCCAGGAGCAGCGATCACAACAGCAGGCTTCAGCCAGACAGTGGCTCAGTCAGATAGTGTCTCAGTCAGACTGTCTCACCAGTGTCTCAGTCCAGACAGTGTCTCAGCGAGACAGTGTCTCAGCCAGACAGTGTCTCAGCCAGACAGTGTCTCAGCCAGACAGTGTTTCAGCGAGACAGTGTCTCAGCCAGACTGGGTTTCAGCAGTGTCTCAGCCAGAGTGTCTCAGTCAGTGTCTCAGACGCAGACAGTGTCTCAGCCAGACAGCGTCTCAGCCAGACAGCGTCTCAGCCAGACAGCGTCTCAGCCAGACAGTGTCTCAGCCATACAGTGTCTCAGCCAGACAGTGTCTCAGCCAGACAGTGTCTCAGCCAGACAGTGTCTCAGCCAGACAGTGTCTCAGCCAGACAGTGTCTCAGCCAGACAGTGTCTCAGCCAGACAGTGTCTCAGCCAGACAGTGTCTCAGCCAGACAGTGTCTCAGCCATACAGTGTCTCAGCCAGACAGTGTCTCAGCCAGACAGTATCTCAGCCAGACAGTGTCTCAGCCAGACAGTGTCTCACCCAGACAGTGTCTCACCCAGACAGTGTCTCAGCCAGACAGCGCCTCAGCCAGACAGTGTCTCAGCCAGACAGTGTCTCAGCCAGACAGTGTCTCAGCCAGACAGTGTCTCAGCCAGACAGTGTCTCAGCCAGACAGTGTCTCAGCCAGACAGTGTCTCAGCCAGACAGTGTCTCAGCCAGACAGTGTCTCAGCCAGACAGTTTCTCAGCCAGACAGTGTCTCAGCCAGACAGTGTCTCAGCCAGACAGTGTCTCAGCCAGACAGTGTCTCAGCCAGACAGGGTCTCAGCCAGACAGTGTCTCAGCCAGACAGTGTCTCAGCCAGACAGTGTCTCAGCCAGACAGTGTCTCAGCCAGACAGTGTCTCAGCCAGACAGTGTCTCAGCCAGACAGTGTCTCAGCCAGACAGTGTCTCAGCCAGACAGTGTCTCAGCCAGACAGTGTCTCAGCCAGACAGTGTATCAGCCAGACAGTGTCTCAGCCAGACAATTCCTCAGTCAGTCAATTCCTCAGCCAGACCAGTGTCGGGCAGAGAAGGCAGGTTGCAGTTAGTTGAGTGGTTGCCTCAGTACAACCAATGTACCTCAATCTCAGTCCATTCAGTGTCCGCTTAGAGACTATGACGATAGGTACACGCTGCATGCGCCATGCACTGGCGGCGCAGGCCCAATCAGGTCATCAGCACACCGTCATCTTTATGCAGCAAAATGCGGCAAATAGTACAGAATTATAAACGTCATCCATTATAGAAACTCGGGGAGAGGAGAGGACGGCTAAGTGTCCAGCTGGCAGCTTCAGTGGTATCGTGTGGTAACATGTCCCGGACTCGGCAAGTGATATCTGAAGAAATATCGTCGTCGCTTCACGTGCCAGCTGACACGAGCTACCCACGTGTGGCACACAGATTAGGACACACGTGTGATCCGCCACGTGCGCGACACTCACCACGGCCGGCGACGGCACGTGTATCGATGAGACAGCCCGCGGCCGCACGTGGTTGGCCAGATGGCAGAGCACCACGCCGTCGCCCAGCGCCGAGCGAAGGTCGTCCGGCAGAGACACGTGCAGTCGGCCCTCGATATTCTGTCGGCGCAGGAGGGGGGGGGGGGGTCAGGCGGTACGGGGTGACACGGGGGGGGGGTGGAGCGGGTGAGTGAAGGGCACGGCAGATGGCGGTACATGGGTGGTGGTACAGTACGGGGAAGCTGGACAGGGCTGGACAGGGCTGGACAGGGCTGGACAGGGCTGGACAGGGCTGGACAGGGCTGGACAGGGCTGGACAGAGCTAGACAGGGCTGGACAGGGCTGGGCACGCAGACAGGGCTGGACAGGGCTGGACAGGGCTGGACAGGGCTGGACAGGGCTGGACAGGGCTGGACAGGGCTGGACAGGGCTGGACAGGGCTGGACAGGGCTGGACAGGGCTGGACAGGGCTGGACAGGGCTGGACAGGGCTGGACAGGGCTGGACAGGGCTGGACAGGGCTGGACAGGAGGGTAGGGCGGGGCAGGCGAACAGGAGGGTGGGGGGGGGGGGGGGGCGGGGGGGCAGGCTAGACATGTCACTGCCGGACCGCGAAGAATACACCGTCAGTTGAACTGAGACACACTTCAGGTGGGATCAGAGTGCCACGGTCAGTGAACAAATGTGAATAACCTAACCGGACAGACGCGGCGGGGAGGGCCAACACCAACAGTCTTCAGCAATCAACAGCTCAGTAGATGGGCACCAGATCAGAGACGACAAGACTGTTTGTTTGGCACGATCTATGGCGGCTATCAGCAACTGAGTGGCATATACATCGCCATCTCGCAGTGTCAACTATCAGCATCAACTTGAGGTCAAGCAGCCAAGTAGGTGAGCACCAACCTGCCGCAGCCTCTCGATGTTGTCGCGGTCCCTGCCACTCAGTGGCGCCTGGTGGCCGGGCGGCGAACTGTAACTGCCGGACGCGCCGCCAGGTGGCGGGGCCGGCGCGGCGCCGTGGCCGTAGTTTCGGGACGAGGTGGGCGTGTGGTTCAGTCCGGAGGCGGAGCGAGCTGGCTCGAACCGGCGCATCACCACGTGACTGGAGCGGTCCGGCTCGTAACCTGCCGACACGAACAGGCACCACGTCAAGAGACATTACACACGCTAACCGGCGAGGGGTACTCGACACATAGACATGTTCAGCGATGTCTTAACAGCTTAACCGAGATACGACAGCACCAATGCCAATCAAACTGCACATACATAGAGTCCATTAGTATTGAGAATGTCGAGTGAAGTTCACAGGCGCTACAAGCGGACAACTTGAACCGCCGACCAGCTTTGCCCTGGCGCCCCTATCACCCTGCTACCGGCACGACTACAATAACAGCCCACGCCACCTTCCTGCCACGCTTCCATCCGACCCACCCGAGTGCCCTGCCGACTCGTGCGGGGGCGGCGCGTGCGAGCCTCGATGGCTGGCCGCGGACGCTCGGGTCTCCGGACCACCAGCGGCGGCAGCGGCAGAGGCAGTGGGGGCCCCGGCCGGCGGCGGCGGCGGCGGCGCGGCAGCGCGCGGCTGAGGCGTCAGCACGTCGTTGCCTCCGACGGGCGGCGGCCGGGCCGAGCGGAGCTCCAGCTCGTCCGAGGCGCCCCTCCGCTGCCGTTCCTCCTGCTCGCCACGCACGGCCTTCATCTCGAGGGACTTGTAGATGTGCTGCCGACCACGGGCGCACACCTACAGAGAGGGGACAGAGGGAAGCCACAGAGCTGGAGCTGTTACAACAGTGCAGCTTCAAAAATGGTCATCTTGGGTGAAGAGCAGCACTCAATTCAGAAAACAAAATCCACCACTTCCTTCCCTATTTTGGTGATAATTTCCCCAATCCTAACTAAAAGCTCAACTACATAAAGCAAACTATGCATGTTTGCTTACATCTCCGTTTCTTATCAGCCATTGGGTTCAGTACATCTTGCTCAGTTACAGATCTGATGTTTTTCAGCTCGAAATTATACGGAATGTTTAATGCTGAATTTTCCACTCTATCGTCCTCCTGAGGCGGAACTTCCCACGTCATATCCTATCTCCAAACCAATCCCGGCTCCCTCGGTAACAATGAGCAGACACTCACGTGGGCCGGGGGAGAGACCAGCGGGTTGCAGGTGACGTCCAGCTGCTCCAGGGAGGTCATGAGCCGCATCTGCAGCGGTAACGTTTTGATCTGGTTCTCCGCCACGTCCAGTACCCGCAGCGACAGTAGACAGTAGATATCTGCCCGATAGTCAGGCCAATCAGAACGAAATACTCGGAAGATCGTGGTATAAATAGAAGCTGAGCTCAGGACATTAATGCGAGCCGTAAGGTTGAATATAGCACTAACTGAGACCACTGAAGCAAACAAAATAAATGTAACTGACACCACTGAACAAAATAAATGTGATTCACTCTGCGTGTCTAAGTCGGGAGTGCTGATTATTGTCCACACTAACAATTCTCAGCAAATCACAATGTTTTCAATAGCACACATCCCAAAAAGTAGTTATCAGTCAGCGGTGTGGGGAGCTGACTGACCGTCGGGCAGTAGCTGGAGGGAGTTACGTCGCAGACTGAGCGACAAGAGCGGTGTGGGGAGCTGACTGACCGTCGGGCAGTAGCTGGAGAGAGTTACGTCGCAGACTCAGCGACACGAGCGGTGTGGGGGGCTGACTGACCGTCGGGCAGTAACTGGAGGGAGTTACGCCGCAGACTGAGCGACACGAGCGGTGTGGGGAGCTGACTGACCGTCGGGCAGTAGCTGGAGGGAGTTACGTCGCAGACTGAGCGACACGAGCGGTGTGGGGGGCTGACTGACCGGCGGGCAGTAGCTAGAGGGAGTTACGTCGCAGACTGAGCGACACGAGCGGTGTGGAGAGCTGACTGACCGTCGGGCAGTAGCTGGAGGGAGTTACGTCGCAGACTGAGCGACACGAGCGGTGTGGGGGGCTGACTGACCGGCGGGCAGTAACTGGAGAGTTACGTCGCAGACTGAGCGACACGAGCGGTGTGGAGAGCTGACTGACCGTCGGGCAGTAGCTGGAGGGAGTTACGTCGCAGACTGAGCGACACGAGCGGTGTGGGGAGCTGACTGACCGTCGGGCAGTAGCTGGAGGGAGTTACGTCGCAGACTGAGCGACACGAGCGGTGTGGGGGGCTGACTGACCGTCGGGCAGTAGCTGGAGGGAGTTACGTCGCAGACTGAGCGACACGAGCGGTGTGGGGAGCTGACTGACCGGCGGGCAGTAACTGGAGAGTTACGTCGCAGACTGAGCGACACGAGCGGTGTGGGGGGCTGACTGACCGTCGGGCAGTAGCTGGAGAGAGTTACGTCGCAGACTGAGCGACACGAGCGGTGTGGGGGGCGGACTCACCGTCGGGCAGTAGCTGGAGGGAGTTACGCCGCAGACTGAGCGACACGAGCGCCTCCAGTCTCTTCAGCGTCACTGGCAGCTGGCTGATCTCGTTACAGCGCGCATCCAGCTCCGTCAGACGCTTCAGCTGACCTGCCGGGTCAGGTCAGGTCAGGTCAGGTCAGGGCGGGTCGGGTCGGGACGGGGGCAGGGGACAGGGGCAGGGGACAGGGGCAGGGGACAGGGGCGGGGCATGGCGGGACAGGGCGGGACAGGGTGGGACAGGGCGGGACAGGGCGGGACAGGGCGGGACAGGGCGGGACAGGGCGGGACAGGGCGGGACAGGGCGGGACAGGGCGGGACAGGGCGGGACAGGGCGGGACAGGGCGGGACAGGGCGGGACAGGGCGGGACAGGGCGGGACAGGGCGGGACAGGGCGGGACAGGGCGGGGCAGGACAGGACAGGACAGGACAGGGCAGGGCATGGCAGGGCAGGGCAGGACAGGACAGGACAGGACAGGACAGGACAGGACAGGACAGGACAGGACAGGGCAGGGCAGGGCAGGGCAGGGCAGGGCAGGGCAGGTCAGGTCAGGTCAGGTCAGGTCAGGTCAGGTCAGGTCAGGTCAGGTCAGGTCAGGTCAGGTCAGGTCAGGTCAGGATGGACAGGTCAGGTCAGGTCAGGTCAGGTCAGGTCAGGTCAGGTCGGGACGGGACGGGACGGGACAGGTCAGATCAGGCCAGGTCAGGCCAGGTCAGGCCAGGTCAGGTCAGGTCAGGTCAGGTCAGGTCAGGTCAGGTCAGGACGGGACAGGTCAGGTCAGGTCAGGTCAGGACGGGACAGGGCAGGGCAGGGCAGGGCAGGGCAGGGCAGGGCAGGGCAGGGCAGGGCAGGGCAGGGCAGGGCAGGGCAGGGCAGGGCAGGGCAGGGCAGGGCAGGGCAGGGTAGGGCAGGGCAGGGCAGGGCAGGGCAGGGCAGGGCAGGGCAGGGCAGGGCAGGGCAGGGCAGAGCAGAGCAGGGCAGAGCAGGGCAGATCACTACAGCGGCATCCAGTTCTGTTAGCTAGTTAAGCTGACCTACTGACCAGCTCTGTTAGCTAGTTAAAGGGAATGTTTCACCTTTGTATTGGTTTGGAACTGAGATAGCCATTATCTTTGGCCGTTATCGAAATGCCGAAAATACTAACGTCATTTTCCCAAAAAACTTGGCCGTTTTTTAAGCAATTCAATTTATAGTTTGAAAAATGGGGTGTAGGCTAGTGCCGCCGCTGATTGGCTGATAGCGACTTTTTCCGCCAATCCCACTTTGTCAGCCAATCAGCGCGGTCTATGGCTCAATAATGACGTCATCATCCCAAATTTAAAAACTTAATTTGTATAAAATTAAGTGACTTTTCGAGAGAAAAATATCACCACGTTTTCAGCAGCACTTACTTCATATTTTCGACTACAACTAGCATATTTCACAACTTTCAGAAAGGTGAAACATTCTCTTTAAGCTGACCTACTGACAAGCTGAGGTCAGGTAAAACTACCATGAATGTCGCTGTGTTGTGACATATATACCCCCGAAAAAATATTGCATAGACGAACTGCACACAGAGACTCGGACCCTTCCCCTCTTCAGACACACATGCTGCAAAATTGGATATCGAGACGGACAAGGACACAAGTAAAAATCAAGTTAAAGGCCACCCATTACAGATAAATCACTGTTTTGCTTCCAAAGTTCAGAAATGCTCCATGAAAAGGTTATAAAACAGAAATTATCCTTTTGAAATATATCGGTTCACCCGTCCACAAAGGCTTATAACACTGAAAAGTATCCATGTGATTGTACACAAAGTGGCTTCCAAAATGTCCACCAGGCTCAGTCAGCAGCTGATTGCGTCAGTTTTAAGACAGCAGCGTGCCGTCGCTGTTACGCACCTATCTCCTCCGGCAGCGAGACGAGCTTGTTGTAGGCTACAATGAGCACCTCCAGCAGCGGCAGGGCGCACAGAGCCGGGGGCAGAAACGTCAGCTGGTTTCGACTGTCGTGGAGAGGGAGGGGCATGTCACCATTCGGCACTCACTGGATACAGACAACACACACAATAATCGAACACGCGCGATGAAATGGCAAAATGTCGCTATTTGGGACCAGCTACTGAATCGAAATTGTTTTCTCCGATTTTGAAACATCAGAAGTTCATATTCACACAAATTTCAAGGGTGAAATTCGAACCCAACAATCGAGTGTCGACCCGTAACGACAGGGTCGCGAGGATCGGCTGGCCTGGGGTTGAGGTGGGTAAGTCTCTGGAGGTTCACCTGAGGTTAAGGAAGGTGATGCTGGCTAACCTGAGGTTGAGAAAGATGAGGTTGGCTGACCTGAGGTTGAGAAAGATGAGGTTGCCTGACCTGAGGTTGAGGAAGCTGAAGGTGTGGAGACTTACCTGAGGTTAAGGAAGGTGAGGTTGACTGACCTGAGGTTGAGGAAGGTGAAGGTGTGGAGCCTTACCTGAGGTTAAGGAAGGTGAGGTTGACTGGCATGAGGTTAGGAAGGTGAGGTTGTGGAGCCTCACCTGAGGTTGATGAAGGTGAGGTTGACTGACCTGAGGTTGATGAAGGTGAGGTTGTGGAGCCTCACCTGAGGTTGATGAAGGTGAGGTTGACTGACCTGAGGTTGAAGGTGAGGTTGTGGAGCCTCACCTGAGGCTGATGAAGGTGAGGTTGCCTGACCTGGGTTAGGAAGGTGAGGTTGTCTGACCTGAGGTTGTTGAAGGTGAGGTTGTGAAGCCTGATCTGAGGTTGATGAAGGTGAGGTTGACTGACCTGAGGTTGATGAAGGTGAGGTTGTGGAGCATCACCTGAGGTTGATGAAGGTGAGGTTGTGGAGCCTTATCTGAGGTTGATGAAGGTGAGGTTGACTGAACTGAGGTTGATGAAGGTGAGGTTGTGGAGCCTCACCTGAGGTTGACTGACCTGAGGTTGATGAAGGTGATGTTGACTGACCTCAGGTTGATGAAGGTGAGGTTGTGGAGCCTCACCTGAGGTTGATGAAGGTGAGGTTGACTGACCTGAGGTTGATGGTGAGGTTGTGGAGCATCATCTGAGGTTGATGAAGGTGAGGTTGACTGACCTGAGGTTGAGGAAGGTGAAGGTGTGGAGCCTTACCTGAGGTTAAGGAAGGTGAGGTTGACTGACCTGAGGTTAGGAAGGTGAGGTTGTCTGACCTGAGGTTGTTGAAGGTGAGGTTGTGGAGCCTCATCTGAGGTTGATGAAGGTGAGGTTGACTGACCTGAGGTTGATGAAGGTGAGGTTGTGGAGCCTCACCTGAGGTTGATGCAGGTGGGGTTGTGGAGCCTCATCTGAGATTGATGAAGGTGAGGTTGACTGACCTGAGGTTGATAAAGGTGAGGTTGTGGAGCCTAACCTGAGGTTGATGAAGGTGAGGTTGTGGATCCTTATCTGAGGTTGATGAAGGTGAGGTTGACTGACCTGAGGTTGATGAAGGTGAGGTTGTGGAGCCTCACCGGAGGTTGATGAAGGTGAGGTTAACTGACCTGAGGTTGATGAAGGTGAGGTTGTGGAGCCTCACCTGAGGTTGAGGAAGGTGAGGTTGACTGACCTCAGGTTGATGAAGGTAAGGTTGTGGAGCCTCGCCTGCAGTTGAGGAAGGTGAGGTTGGCTGACCTGAGGTTGAGGAAGGTGAGGTTGACTGACCTCAGGTTGATGAAGGTGAGGTTGTGAAGCCTCACCTGAGGTTAAGAAATGTGAGGCTCCGCAGCTGGTGAATGCTGTCTGGGATGTTCCTGATGGAGTTGTGGTACACGTCGAGCTCCTCCAGGCTCTGGCCATGCTCGATAAGCTCAGGCGGGATCTCCAGCAGACGGTTCTTGGAGATGTCTGTCAAAAGATGCCGAGAAACGATCGTCACCGCTACAGGCCGATGCAGACCAAGCTTGGCATGTGTTGTGGCGAATATGGAGTCAATAATCATAAATGAAATGATCATATACCATGCTGTAATGTCTTTAATGGAATTAAATTGTATGGAATTTGACACCTTTAATATAACGTTTAAAAGCCAATATATTACACCCTAATTATATATTTGATGATCCTTCTAGCAAAAATGGCCCAACGAACTTGCCTGTACTGTAGCATTTCAAATCAGTCCCAATAGCGCACAATCTCACCATCACAACAGCTACCAGCTCGCTGTTTAACCACCACACTCCCC
The DNA here is from genome assembly GCA_036785665.1 of Chirona hameri. Classification (NCBI taxonomy): domain Eukaryota; kingdom Metazoa; phylum Arthropoda; class Thecostraca; order Balanomorpha; family Balanidae; genus Chirona; species Chirona hameri. The sequence goes on from JAXIVJ010003537.1 coordinate 46,650, forward strand.
ACTAACCATCATCCTTCCCTCTCTGAGCCGCCCTAACCCGACCTGACCCAACCTGACCCAACCTGACCCAACCTGACCCAACCTGACCCAACCTGACCCAACCTGACCCAACCTGACCCAACCTGACATCACCCGACCAGACCCGACCCATCCCGACCTGACCCGACCTGACATCACCCGACCAGACCCGACCCATCCCGACCTGACCCGACCTGACTCGTACCGCCCCGTCTCGCCGCCGCCCCCCCCCCCCCCCCAGACCGTCACTCACCAGCCACCAGGATGTCCCTGACGCTGTAGCGTGTGGCGATGCTGGGCAGCTCCTTGAGAGCTCGGCCGCCGAGACGCAGCTCTCCAGTCAGCTGGCTCTCCTCGAGTACCTTGTCGAAGCTGCGGATCGACTGGCCTAGGGCCATGGTCGGCATCGGGCCGCCGGGTCTGCTGACATACAGAGGGGGTGGTCAGGGTGGCCAAGGACAGTGGAGGGGTGGAGTCAGAGACAGTGGAGGGGTGGCCAAGGACAGTGGAGGGGTGGAGTCAGAGGCTAGGGAGGGGTGAAGTCAGGGGCAGGGAGTCAGGGACTGGGGAGGGATGGAGTCAGGGACTGGGGAGGGATGGAGTAAAGGACTTGGCAGGGACAGAGTCGAGGACTGGGGAGGGACAGAGACAGAGACAGGGACTGGGGGGGGGGGGACAGTCAGGGACTGGGGAGGGACAGAGTCAGGAACTAGGGAGGGGCAGAGTCAGAGATTGTGGAGCAGAATATTCAGGGACTGGGGAGGGACAGTCAAGGACTGGGGCGGGGCAGAGTCAGGGACTGGGGAGGGGCAGAGTTAAGGACTGGGGAGGGACAGAGTCAAGGACTGGGGAGGGACAGAGTCAGGGACTGGGGAAGATTCAGGGACTGGGAAGGGACAGAGTCAGGGACTGGGGAGGGACAGAGTCAAGGACTGGGAAGAGACAGAGTCAGATATTGTGGAGCAGCAGAGTCAGGGACTGGGGCAGATTCTGGGACTGGGGAGGGACAGAGACAGGGATGGAGTCATATAATAGGGATAAGTTGGTGACTATAAGGGAGGAGGGCTGGGTTGGAGACCAATGCTGGAGGAGATCAGACAGGTGATACTGGATCAGACATTGCTGGAGATCTGACAGGTGATACTATATCAGACATTGCTGGAGAGCAGACAGGTGATACTGGATCAGACGTTGCTGGAGATCAGACAGGTGATACTGGATCAGACATTGCTGGAGATCAGACAGGTGATACTGGATCAGACACTGCTGGAGATCAGACAGGTGATACTGGATCAGACATTGCTGGATATCAGACAGGTGATACTGGATCAGACATTGCTGGAGATCAGACAGGTGATACTGGATCAGATATTGCTGGAGATCAGACAGGTGATACTGGATCAGACATTGCTGGAGATCAGACAGGTGATACTGGATCAAACATTGCTGGAGATCAGACAGGTGATACTGGATCAGACATTGCTGGAGATCAGACAGGTGATACTGGATCAGACATTTAAGCCAGATGTATGGAGAAACTTTCTGTGTTGGATGTTAGTTTGACACCACAAAGGCTTTAAAAGCTTCAAACCATTTAGGACTGGATCAAGTTAATGACGTTGATTGAATTAGTCTTCTGTAGATCTGATACTTCAGATTACATACAATTTTTAACTTCCTAACCTCAACTTGAACCATAACCATTCTGGCAATCAAGGCAATCGTGTTTGACACACTGCTCTATTCTTTCTTCATACATAAGAAACACCTGGCTTCAATTAAAAAGCAAGGAACAAATAATGACCACTGGCCGCTGAAGCCTGTTGAACCCACCCTGCTTGGGTGGGTCAGATCTGACTGAGCTACATAGGCAGACTATTTACTTAGAAAGCAGACTATTTACTTGGAAACACCACCATCCAATAGACAAAAACACATGGTATTTATGCCACTAGCCCAAACTGACTGGCAGAGAAATGACAAACAAAATGAAAAATGTGATTATAATAGCATCCATAACCATAAGTGTGCTCTTTCCTAGCAACAAACATAAAACAAAAATTATCTTCCATGTTATGCTTTAGTTTGATAAAAGACAAGTTTCAATTTTGGCCTTACATTTCTGAGATAATCCTGCATTATTTATGCTATGAAGAATCTAAAGAAGTTAAAGAATTATCTGTTTTCACATTTTTTTTATAATAAATTTAGTCTGAATGTTGTGTATGGATGGATTACCGAGGTCCGGACCCACGCTAAGCAGAGCTTGTTACGCAGGTCCTGACCTCACCACCTGATCGCGTAATTTATGTAGTATCAGGGCCAGCCTCATATCAGGGTTTACATAGCCTTGGGCCAGCCCCAGGGAGTCAGTGGTGAGTTTGACCACAAAAAGACAGACTGGCTAGCAGCAATTTAAGATGAATCATAACACAATAATGTTTTAGCCACTGGGTGTCAAAAGTGATTTGATTTAACCATCAAGCATAAATTAATGTGAAAAACAGCACAGCAACTCAACTGTGGAACTGAAGCGTGAATCGGCAGACGGCAACGAGGAAAATATTGAATGCGTTAGATGCGGAAGAAGATTCGAAACACTTACTTGTTGCAATATATTGATATGCTGAGGTAAAACTGCTATCTGAAAGCCTATAATGATCGGTTTATAATTCCCGTTTCATCGAAAAATCAGCAACCACACCCAAATACACATGGAACAATAATTTTCCGTAGCCGCGCTAGTAGTGTGGTGTGGGCTCGGCCGCAAACTGCGCCACGCAGCACATGTGCGCAAGAATCGGCGACCTTTTGGAATGCAGCTACTAATTAATTAAATGGTTCACCGACATTGCATAAATCACTATCAAGCGCATTTCTAGTTACTTGTGATCATAATGCATCATATCTTAATTTGTTTGCGTGCGTACTTTATGTTTGACGGTAACGCTTTGAAACTCCAGGCATTCTGATGGCTAGGCTACTTACCCGGTCATTCATAAAACCCAGCCGACGAACGTCAGGCTGAAAACTGTATCACATCTTGCGCCCAAATATATGTATGTTATGTATGTATGATACAGGGTATTGTATGATATATATGTATAAAATGTATGTACAATGTACAAATATATGTATGTCCGTCGTCAATCGCTGTTGGAAGTGTGTAGTGGGTTTAACACGCGCACAGCAGAGGGAAGGGCACACAGGGGGGCGGACTTTTGTGCCCCCCCCCCCCGCGTTTTTCGTAAATAACTCGTAAACGAAAAGATGCAGGCCACTGCTACTTCGTGGCATTTAAGCCAGCACAATAGCGGATCGTTTGACACCAACAAATTGAAAATTGGTCAGTAAATTTTGAGTTATATGTAATTGAAATCGAAGATGGCGGCGAGAATCGTGGTCGGCGAAGCGATATCTTAGGCACCAGCAGTCGAATCGGGATGATTCAAACGTCATTCGGCATCTCTGGGTAACCTGATGTCAGAAACATCTCATTGACCCCATTATTGTGACCTATGACGTCACGGAGAGTCAGGCGTGGCGGAAGAGAAGGGGAGAGGCAGCTCCCCCCCCCCCCCCCACCCAGGAAGTTTGGGAGGGTTATATGGTAACATATGGTTTTGCCCCCTCCCCCCATAAATTTGTAAGAGCCCTCTCAAATAATTCGATTTTTTGTCTTTAAAAAAATGGCTGGGGCCCCGAGATGCCTCCAGCCAGCATGACGGTCTAAGTCTCTAATAGAGCTGTGCCTAAGGCAGGGGCGGATACAGAAAATCTTCAAAATAGGTGGGTTTCAGCAATTCAATGGGGGCACCAGGGCATTGGTGCCCCGCCTCCACATCCTCCTGGATTCAAGGGGGTACGGTGCCCGGTGCCCCCTCCTGTTTCACCGCCTATGGAAGCGGATCCCGACTCCCGAGGGCCCTGACCTCAGGGCCCGTCGAGTCCGATACGTTAGTGCCCCTTCACAGCCCAAGGGACATTTGTTTTGCATAATTTAGCAATTCTAATTTAGCATCATTTCGCGAGAAAAAAAAAATCCAGCGACCAATGCTTGTGATTTCATGGCGGCACCAGGCCATTATTTTCCCCCTCCTGGATTCAAGGAGGTACGTTGCCCCGGTGCCTCCCCTCGCCCCACAGTGCCGCCTACCGGCACAGTGGTGCCCCTGGTACACTGGCGCCGTCGTGGCCCTGGTACGCCGGCGCGGTAGTAGCATTGGTACACCGGCGTGGTGGTGCCTCTGGTACACCGGCGCGTTGGTGCCTCTGGTACACCGGCGCGTTGGTGCCTCCGGTACACCGGCGCGGTGGTTCCCCCGCGTGGTGGTGCCCTGGTACACCGCCGTGGTGGTGCCCCTGATATACTGGCGCGGTGGTGCCCATGGTACACCAGCGCGGTTGTGCCCTTGGTTCAAAGAACACTGAAAATGATGTGCGCCGCGTAGCAGCGCAGCATTTTTTGCTTTACTTAGGATTTTTTGTTCATTTTGTTTGCTTTATTTTGGATTTGTTTACTTCACTTGTGCTTTATTTGTTCTTTATTTTGGGGTTTTGGTGGTGCTCCTGGTGGCCCTTCACGACCCGGGGGGGGGGGGTCATGACCCCCCACCCCCACCCCCTGGATCCGCCACTGGTCTAAGGCGGACAGAAGGCCCTCGGTAGGCCTAAAGGGGGCCCTCGGAAGGCCTGAGACTTCAACATGTGCCTGTCCGACGTTTTTTTTTGCGACAATTTAGTGGCCCTGCAAAATATAGAAGCGTAAATCCAAGGAGATACCATTGCGCGTTTTTTTTTTGGGGGGGGGGGGGGCTTTGCTCGAGGGGGTCCCTGGGTTTCTTTGCCCCCCCCCCCCAAAAAAAAAAATCCTTCCACCGCTACTGCAGAGGTCAAGTTAGGTCAAATTTAGCAGGTCTAGCTTTGACCCGTGACCTCATTTGACCTTGGACATTGAGCTAGTATCCCCCAAATTGCAGCAAATGTAGATCATCATAGCAGCTACCTATCCTGTTAGTTTGATCGCTCTAGCTCTCATACTTTCGGAGATCTCGAGGAGGCACAAGTCCCCCCCCCCCCCCCCCCCCCTCCAGTGCGCGTTAGTGGCATACCCCTCTCCAGTGCGTGTAAAGAAGCACTTCAGATGTTCTACAAACTCGGGGACCGGTACATCGAGAAACTGGCTGTGAATTACATGCTTCATATCGGTCGTAGCCATGACAAAGCTGGTCGTGAATTCCGTACTAGCTTACTGATGGTCGCCACTTTTGGGTACTTTGGAGGTATACTGCCCGTTTCCAGGGGCTCATCTCCCGGTCGGTAATCCGGGGTCAGCCAGCCCGGGTCACGTATTTCGGGACTCGTGCCGGACCAGTGAGGACGGGGTCAGCCAGCCCGGGTCACGTATTTCGAGACTCTGCCGGACCAGTGAGGACGGGGGTCAGCCAGCCCGGGTCACGTATTTCGGGACTCTGCCGGACCAGTGAGGACGGGGGTCAGCCAGTCCGGGTCACGTATTTCTAGACTCGTGCCGGACCAGTGAGGACGGGGGTCAGCCAGCCCGGGTCACGTATTTCGGGACTCTGCCGGACCAGTGAGGACGGGGGTCAGCCAGCCCGGGTCACGTAGTTCGGGACTCGTGCCAGTCCAGTGAGGACGGGGGTCAGCCAGCCCGGGTCACGTAGTTCGGGACTCGTGCCGGACCAGTGAGGACGGGGGTCAGCCAGCCCGTTTCACGTAGTTCGGGACTCGTGCCAGTCCAGTGAGGACGGGGGTCAGCCAGCCCGGGTCACGTAGTTCGGGACTTGTGCCGGACCAGTGAGGACGGGGGTCAGCCAGCCCGGGTCACGTATTTCGGGACTCGTGCCGGACCAGTGAGGGCGGGGGTCAGCCAGCCCGGGTCACGTATTTCAGGACTCGTGCCGGACCAGTGAGGGCGACGTCACTCGGGGCTGGGGTGGCCCGGACCGCGGGGTCCGATCGTACGCGCCCCAGCTGTCTTCTACGATGCTTGGTACACTATAGCGAGACCGGACTCTGGCGTCCAACACACTTGAAGTCATCCCTGTTGCATTGACATGTTATAGGTTCACTTGCTTACTTGCGCCCTTTGGGGCTGTCCTTTAATTGACTTATGTTTATCAGTGTCTTGCCCAGCGCGATGACCTGAGAAACAACTTGCAAAACGTATCAGACTCAGCTTACTTATAGACAAGCAGTCGCTAGGTCGGTGTTTCTCACTTTGCATACCCAGAATTAGTTCAACATAAGAGCCGAAATCAGCACGGAGAAGGCCGTCTTCTCTCCCCCTACCCCCCCCCCCCCCCCCCCCCCCTTTGAAGGACGAGGCACAAATCATTTGTTCGAACGCCTTGATGTTTAGGAGACATAGCGGGCTGACAATGAGACATTACCGCACTCTACAAAAATGGCACCTATTTTTTTGGATCACCCCAAACACCGATTCAAGATCCCAAAACATCGTAACTTCATTAATTTGTTCTTTGTCGTCAAAATACAAACGAGTTTTGTACCTGCCTTCCAAAATCCTTCCACACATGCGGGTATAGCAAAGCAGTACCGCTTGATTGGATCTACAGATGGGTGGAGTGGCTCGATTGACAATCGAGCCACACAATCGACGATTGTAGCTAATACAAATGTGTAATCATTTCAACTTTGCTTGTAGCCTGATAATTGTATCGCTCGGACTGGGCTGATGTAGTGATGGCTGATGTAGTGATGGCTAATGTAGTGATGGCTGATGTAGTGATGTACACGTCCTCACACAGAGAGCTAAAACAGATGTGCAGGGTTTTCTTTTTTTTATTTGCATCAGGCCGACATACACAGGAATCTTAGAATTTCAGCTTCTGGAAGAACCACTTGTTCTTGCCGGTCTTGTACCTGCAACCATAAGAAAAGAAAGGTAAAGACAGTGCAAACAATACACAGACATAACAATGGATACGAAATGTTGACACGGTTCAAGCACGAGCGAAAACAGGAGACAAAGCTCACCAATAATTACTGGAAAACGTACAAGGCTTATACGTACAAGGTGCAAAAAACGTACAAGGTAGTAAGAAGAGCGATATCGCCTTAGTTTCACTTCACGAGTTTTGACTGAGAATCCAGTCATGAGCCCCAAGAAACTGCGTTATAATGTTCAGCACATGGTTTGGACCGCAACGAATGTTCTCTTTAGTTATACACTTTTCTCGTCCTATTATTATGCTTAGAGGGCTTGAATTATATGGAGAATTTCGGTTTCCTCTACGTGTGTGTACTTGTTTCGCTTCGCATCCGGAAATTTCAGCTTTGCAGGCAGAAATCCACATACACCGTCGCGATGGCAGGCTCACTGCGTCGCGATGGCAGGCTCACTGCCCATTCATAATCTCAATGCAAAATATTAACAGAGGTAAAAATGGCAGAGTCCCTCGGGGAGATAAAACTCTCAATCTCTCAATCGTCTGGTGCATCTGGGGCTTTCCGTGGCATAACAAGAAACTATAACTTGTGCCCCTTCCGATACGATTTTTAAGAAAAACAATGGATATTTGATCTTATATGCGTCAAAACAGGCGTCAATCCATCACTCCGTCCTGTCATGTCGTCTTTTTCTCTCCTCACCCCTATGCGACAGGCTCAGACAGATGGAGGGAGGGGGTCGGAGCAGGCGAAGCAGCGAGTTGCGACTTACATATAGCGCCTAGTGCATGAATCTCCGCTCTTGGAAGACCATACTTTCATGACTTATGTGATTGATCTATGTAGGTAAATAGTCCTCTTGCACATGGTTAGCCCCCCCCCCCCCCCCATATGCGACAGGCTCAGACAGATGGAGGGAGGGGTCGGAGCAGGCGAAGCAGCGAGTTGCGACTTGCATATAGCGCCTAGTGCATGTATCTCCGCTCTTGGAAGACCATACTTTCAGGACTTATGTGATTGATCTAGGTAAATGGTCCTCTTGCACATGGTTAGGACAATTTTCGGATTGGCGTTTAAGAAGGTGCAAAAGCAAACTCTCTTATCTGGTAGTAACATTTTTGTCAGCCTCATCTTTTTCCGAAATCACAGCCACTGATGTGTTCAAAAGTTCGCCCTTACAAAAATATACTATTTTAGCACCCATCACGTTTCTTGTTGGAAAACGTATCAACATATTGCCTTTATAGTGAAGTTACCGATAATTCCCATGGCTCTAAATCCCACACCATTATACTGTGAAAAGTAATTTTGTCATGCGAGACTGCCAGCACAGTTGGGCAGACCCTGCGATAACTTACCGCTCCTCGAGGCACTGCTTGATGTGCAGCTTGGCCTTCCTCCGCTTGACAGGGTTCTTGATGGTCTCCTTGTTCACCCTCTCCTTCTCGAAGCCGATGTCCACGGTGTAGCGGGTGGGCATCATGTGGTTCAGGTTCACAACCTATGAAATGGACACCAATTTTGAGTTCAATATACAGGACAACTCAATTATAGATTAAAGGGAGTGTGCCTACTCACATCGCTTAGTTGGGGTTATTGACACTGGTCTATAGAACACAATTTTCTGAATTGAACCACTACATCATTTCTCCAGATTCACCCTAGTTGCTGAGATATTCAAAGACTCCAGGAATTTGCTTGGGAGCAAAAAGTTATCGGGTAGACTCCAGATGGCTTCTCACTACTAAAAGCACTGCAACTATCGATTACACTGCTAGCATATCGTTATCACCGGCCAATAGCAATTCGAACAAACAGCTCGTGTGCACTGATAGCAGCTGCCGAACAACAGAGCCTGGGCGGCCATCATGCTTGCATGCATCATGCTTGTCTTAGGTGCGTCGTTCACGTATAAATTTGTTACCTCTGATTACCTTCACCGTAGTGGGAATCGTTTTTTCGACATCGAAACGAAAAATAATAGAAAACAATATAAGTGAAAATTCAACTAAAGGGGCTCCAGATGTGAATTTCATCGTATCCAACCATCACAACAATAGCTACTTATCGTAGGAAAAATAATTTCGACAGTTCCAAACAGTAGGCACACTCCCTTTAACAAAGTTTAACAAAACCACAAACAGCAATTCTGAAGACATGCAATTTAAGGCCAGTCATTTTTGAAACAGGACAAGGGCTTTACAATTTACATATACACACACACAAAACTACGCTATGTAGCGAGAAGCGGCATTTGATAGCTTGATACATGTTCTATCGAAAATATTTAAGTATTGTTTTAGGTCAGGTCAAAATTGAGGTCACCAGAGGTCATCAAAGGTCAAATTTAGCAGTTTTTCCTGTTTTAGGACATCGCTCCAGAAATTCCCATATATCTCAGAAATCTATGCTAGTTAGAAACAAACGGAAAAAGCAAACTCCGGCCAGTGAAATTTGCAATCGGTAAGGTGTCCTCAAATTTGATCTCAGGTCAACATTTGAGGCTCCAGAGGTCAAAAAAGGGGAAAAATGACGATTTTGTTTTGCTAAATCGCTTTTCACTATTAACTTTTTACCTAATAAAGATAACGTAAACTGTGTACGCCATTGTGTTCATCTTGTCAAGGAGCTTCGAATGATATACATGGCGACCGTAAGTTAACTAAAAAATTTGACCTCATGTCAGGGTCAAGTGGTGACCCACGTAGGGCATGTTGCATATGGGAAGACGTTTCTCGACGAGACAAACACATTGCTGTCAGTTTTACTTCTCTATCTGCATTATGTCAGGAATTATTGACAAAAAAAAAGTGATGGTGACCTCGCATGACCCAATAGGGGTCACTGAACAAAACTTACACTTGGATCATCAAGAATATCCTATAACATGATCCAGAAGTAATTGGACTAACATCATGCATATCCTTGAAATAGGAAGCATGTGTATATTTCCCCATTAGCTTATTATGGGGAGGTTACGAAATTGGCCTGACCCTAGGTCACCGAGATAAACAAATTGTGAGTACTTATGCCCTCATGACATCCTGTAAGTTTCAAACTGATCTGTGAAAAACTCCGGCTTTGGCACAACTGCAAACATTTTTGGAGGTGGGGTCACTTGACCTGGTCTGGTGACCTGACCTGAGATGACCGAGGCTATTTTTTAAAGTGTACACAATTTATGTCCTAACAGGTGTGTCAAAACCCGGTGGTGCTGCGCGCCAACATTTTTTCGCTATCTTTGAAAAACCTGAGGGGGGACGAAATCAACCCCCCCTGCAGTGTGCAGGTTAAGGCACTCAACAATAAGGCACTCAACAATTTGCTTCAGAAATCTCTTTCGACATTCCACTCTGATATTGTACAAGGGAGAACAGAAAACTGATCATACTGGATCCTGTCAAATGAGACTTGATACTGATGGCCATGATCTCTCTAAACTAAACCATGGCCACTGTCATTCATAAGCCATGGAGATGCAACTCCACCACAACTTCTAAAATCACTGATTGCTTACCCTGACAAAAGGCTTCATGCGGGTGCGGCGAGCAATCTTCTTCTTGCTCATTCCCTTCTTGACCTGACGAGGATAGCGGTCAATGCCGGCCACGAGGCAGTGGCCATAAGGCCTGTCAGTGGTGCCTTCATCGTTGCTCTTGATGATGATTCCCTTGCGGCCAGCAAAGCGGCCACTAAGGAGGATCACCACCTTCCCACCTTTCATAATCTTCCCCATGGCTCTGAAACAAATACAAGGAACAGATAAGTACCAAAAATACAAATAACAAATGCTTGCTTACAACTACATGATACTAAGAAAGGAATTAATGAAGACTGCTGTTATGGCATTGCTTTGTCTACAACTAACACCACATCCATCCAGCTAGCACAGTAAGTATGTACACACCACAGTAAGTATGTACAGTGTACACAAGGCCATAGTGAGTACATATGTACCAATACTTCAGTCAGCCATTATCACCAGCTAACTTACTAGTACAAAACTCTACATTTTCTTTTGAAATTAGGTATGAACAGGCAGACACCTTTACATATGGAATTGGTTGAGAAATAAAGGTGATAAAAGAGAAACAAACATTTCTACCTTTCCACCACACATGTTCATTGCAAGGCATTAAGCAATGTTCATTATAACACCTATGCTATACAATACATCCTTGTTGCAGCCTTAAACCACATCCCACTTCTTGCAATGGAAAAAGGGGAAATCATAACTACTGGCAGCTTGAATGTATGCATTCTGGCCAGTGATCTTTGACATGTGCATGGTTAACCCACTGTGACAGCATTTTGTTCCCCCCTTAAGGTGTTTTAGGATAGGCACCACTGTGTTTGGGCACCCAATTGCCCACATCGCCCACAATTACCCACTGAAATTATAGACCTCAGGTCATCACAAGTTAGGTCAACAGGCGAGGTCACATGACTCCACCCCAAAAACGTTATCAGTCATACCAAAGCCAGTTTTTGGCTGATCGGTTTCAAACTCACAGGATCAAGGCCATAAGTACCTAAATTTGTATATCTCAGATTTTGTTTTATACTGGTGACCTAAAGGTCAGGTAAATCATGTGAACTCCCCATTATGTCAATGGGAAAAATTACAAATGGTTCAGAGAACATGCTGATCTGAATCCTATTCAGATAATACACATCAGATCAGGCCAATTTGTTCAGGATCATGTCATTATTGGTCATTCTTGATGACCCAGGTATTTTTTTTCTTCTCAGTGACCCTTCCAAGGTCATCTGAGGTCACCAACACGTTTTTGACAATAACTTTTCATTGAATAAATATACAGGTATAAGACCAATACCACTGCAATTATCTAGTTGAGCCTCTTCTGAAATGTGCATTGTAACCCACCTGGACTGCCATTTCACCTTGGATTGGATAGCCTAACTGGAGATCAAATTTTGAATTTGACCTAAACCACTTCCAATGGGTATGATTTTTAAGCGCCTTGATAAACACAACGCTAAAATTATTGTCATATCCTCGATTACATATCAAGTTATCAACAAAAAGATATATTTGCAAAAAATTGCCTTTTTACCTTTGATAACCTCTGGAGCCTAAACTATTGACCTGAGCTAAAATTTGAAGACACCAATGATGATTGCATTTTTCAAGAGCTTTTTATTGATTTTTTGTTTGTTCCTAGCTATCATAGTCCCAAAGATATTTGGGGTTTCTGGAACAAAGTACTAAAATTGGACATCTGACCTTTGATGAACTCTGGTGCCCTCAATATTGACCTGAGCAAAACAAAATGACCGAAACAGTTTTGACATAATTTGACAAGCTATTCAACTGTTTTGTATTCCACCTACTCCCCATAGGAGCCGAGTTGAGAGGCATTCAGGCACCCCCTTCTGCAAACTCCCCGGAATTGGAATTTGGATTCTGCCCTCTCAATAAAATACAATACAAAAATATGGAATTTAGGCAACTAGGCCTGTAGGACCCAACCCAATTGAGCTCCTTGGTGAGTGACGCTAATCAGCCATCTTGGATGGGCATGTCAAACTTCAACGGTGCCCAGTGCTTATCTATCCTGGCCTTGAACTGGTTGACGGTTTCCACAGACTACGCTCAACGGCAGCGAGTTCCCAGTCATTTACACTGATAAGTAATCAATTTACTAGGCAGCATAACAAATGACCTTGATTTTATAAATTTAGGAAATACTTTTTATTTGTATTCAGAAAGACAGTTGGTGGATACTGGAACAACACTTTCAGTAGATCAATATTTTTATTTCTTTTCCAACAAAAATATGATGTACATAGGCTTTCTTTCAATGTACACAACACGTTTCAGTGTGGTGATTTACCAAAATCAATCAAAATATTGATTGCATGCCCATATCAGGGCATCGCTCCGCCCACTTCGATCAACTTTTGATTGCCTCCCCTAGTTTGCCCAACTGCCATCAGGGTGATAAGCAAGGAACCCAAAAAGGTGAGTTCAACAGGTGAGTCCAGGTAAGATAATACCAAGCAACCATTATCCCTGCAACAACTTACCACCCTTACAACAAACAAAACTTTATGATGCAGAACATCAAGACTCTACCATGTCAACTACACATTCCTTATATACTTGGTATCTTTCTAAGCTTCAACATGAGTCAAACCAAATATTGAGCAAATCTGAAATATAAATCCACCTATCCAAGACTTGCCTCGGCCTATCAATTAATGCAGTGAACCAAGGTCCTAAGCATTTCGAGGAAGGACGACAATTTGTCTTTATCGCGCAAAAATCGTATTCCCCATTAAATGTCCAATAAGACGAACCAGTATTCGTGCAACTGCAGCCACATACAGAACCTAACAAGTGAAGAGCTCAGAGTGCAGTCCTGGCAGCAGACAGGGAAATAATCACCTATAATATTAATACAATTCACAAAGTTACAAAATACTCACATCGGTGTATGTTTTTACCGGAAAAGGCAGACGGCCGTTTCTGAAAAGACTTTCACTCATCAAACCAAAGGAAGTCTGTTTATAAACACAAAACTCTTTAGTGTGCTGCCTATACATCATTATTTTTATTTCTCAACACCTGATAAAAAATCAATTAAATGCTTTACAAAAATACGAACTTCTGTAAATGTTCATGTCCATCTTTTTTTTAGCCTAAGGTCATGGCCCTAGATTTATAACAAAATAAGGCCACTAGGTCTAGGTAGCCCATATAGTTACGTCACGGGTACAAAGACCTTGGGGCGTCCCATTCATTGAGTGCATTGAACATTCAAGCGTGTCTGAAAAAGGGAAACGTTTGAGTGTTTTATAAAACTCTGAGCTTTATAGTAAGTTGTTTTACTGCTTTTGAAACCTTCCAAACATTGACTCATTCTAAACGCCCCGGTAGCTCAGTGGGAGAGCGCTGGACTTCTGACCTATCCCGGTAGTGGCAGCCCGGGTTCGAGTCGCTTCGGCGCTCGCTATTTGCTCCTGACTGGGATGGCCTGCGGCCGGTGGCAGCGGTCGCACTCAAGGTCAGGTGACGTCAGTGAGCGGGGCGGACCGTGTTTTCTTTCCATAAGCTTAGTCATTCTCATTTGTACAAAAGGCGTCCGGTGTCTCCAAAAATGAATCGACATGACGGGCGCTAGTTGTTTTTACTCCTTCCCATTGGCCATGTTTGGTGACGTCACGGGACTAGCATGGTCGCGTTATACGATGACATCCTTTTGAGTGGAGCAAGACGCTGCAAGACGCTAGCTTGAGCTTGGTGTTCGACGCTGTTCGAAGCGGTTGGTGGTGGTATAGGGAGTTTCTGTAATTAATTCCCATCTTAGTTCGGTAAGAATAGTTCGCTCAAATGTGAGCAGCTTTTGTCATCGGCTTGCAATGACATTTCATCGCTAGTTGCAGCGTAATACCTTTCGATTGTGGTGAACCGCCTAACGTACCGGGCGCCTGAGCACCGTGACCGACTGGCGATTGTCACCGCCTGTGATAAACTGATTGCCATTTATTTAGCTACAATAAGTTTATTAGCTATGATACATGACATGTATGGTGTTATGAGTAGTATTCGGGGCGTCTCAAATCTCAATCACTTTTAAATATATGGGTACTGCAAGCTGGACATTTTCACTCACGTACACGTGAGGGGTAACGGTACGGCTGGCGTCACCGGTCGCGGTTGGCGTTGCACGAAACCCAAGGTCCAAGGTTACTATGGGTCTGTTCCAGCACCCTCATCTGGATTAGGTTGAGGCCTTATTTTCTCCCGCGCCTCAACTAAAATTGGTTGAGCCTCCACCAACCTCAACCGGATGAGCAAAATCCTAACCGCTTGTTGAGCGGATGAGATCGGGCAAAGTCAGATTATGGCAGCTATGGCGCACCAGTGACAAACTTTTGTAAACATTGTTCTGCGCCATTCGCGAAGGGCATTGTGTACAGCTTTTGCATGGATTCCATTGTTGTTTAGATCTATGTTAAATGCACAGTGGATAAAAATACCTCAATAAATTTCTGACACATGGTAAAATGCAAAACTGTGAATAATAAAATAATGCCTGTATTAAGGCGGCCGCACACTGCATCATTAGGAGCGCGATATCACGAAATAAAGCTGGTCCGGACGATCTTTTCTGTGCTAAACACAGCGGAACCGCAGAATGTCTCAATGATATCGCTCGCCAAAGCACCCAGTGCGAGGCTTGCATTACAGTGGCGACTGTGACCGTGAATTTGCACCCAAACAAATGATGGCCAACAGCTGATAATTCCACTGAGTATACCACTCGTTCCCGCGCGCCGATCCACCGCACCTCCACCGGGCACACCTCAACCTATTACAGGTGAGGGCGGGTGAGGGCTCTGGAACAGCCCCTATAAATCAATGCTGGTCTGGATACATATGGAAGCCCTAGATGACGACTACGTCACTAGATTACGGGGTCATATTCCGCTTTTGCACACCTTTTAATAGGAAAATTGAATATTGTATACTAATTCTACATGTCATTTCATCAGTTTTTTTTTCAGGAACAGATTTCATCAGAACTGCACTCAAAACAGGGACATTCTCAGTACTTACCTGGCAATAATTATTTGTATCACCCATCAATCACCTCAGCCGACTGGAAGGACTCCGCCATTACACCTGAAATGTAAACAACATGGGCAGTTTTTTGTGAAATGCAGCAGATATGTATCCAGTAAGGTCACCTCGTGGTAGCGGCCGCTGCGCGGCCGACCTTCGGTCTCAAATACAAGTCCTTCGCTCCGCCAGGAACGGAGGTTTAGTGAGAGCGTGATGGAGTTTAGTGGTCGACCAGATACACATGACGTCATATGATAGCCAGTATCTGACACATTTCTGTACCCACGTTGTTTACATTGTAATGGCGGAGTCGTTGCGGGCGGTTTGCTGAGGCTATTGACGGGTGATACAAATCATTATTGTTAGGTAAGTACTGATAATGTCCCTGTTTTTAGTGCAGTTTGATGAAATCAGACATGTAGAATTAGTATACAATATTCAATTTGCCTATATAAAGGTGTGCAAAAGCGGAATATCGCCGATTACGGGATTATGGCTGGCGACCCCGAGATCGGACTTATGGCTACAAGCGAATCTTAGGTTTCGTCCCGATCGGACTTAATTGCAATGCAGAGCGAATCTTAGGTTTTGTCCCGATCGGACTTAATGTCTACTAGCGAATTCTAGGTTTCGTCCCGATCGGACTTAAAGGGAGTGTGCCTACTCACATCGCTTAGTTGGGGTTATTGACATTGGTCTATAGAACACAATTTTCTGAATTGAACCAATACTTCATTTCTCCAGATTCACCCTAGTTGCTGAGATATTCAAAGACTCCAGGAATTTGCTTGGGAGCAAAAAGTTATCGGGTAGACTCCAGAGGGCTTCCGCTACTAGAAGCACTGCAACTATCGATTAAACTGCTAGCATATTGTTAGCGCCGGCCAATAGCAATTCAACAAAACAGCTTGTGCACGCTGATAGCAGCAGCCGAACAGAAACTGGACAGCCATCATGTTTTTCGATGATGGCCATTTCGATGATGGCTGATGGCCATTTTTTGAAGAAGATATCAATTTTGAGCTACGAAACTTGCACATAATAAAGTTCACAGTGGCAAGAACGTGCTGTGCAAAACTCGTCTTTCTATCTTGCATGATGTGACCGTAATTGTATTGTCTTATGTGCGCCGTTTTACATAACATCACCATAGTGGCGATCGTTTTATAGATATCGAAACACAAATAAACAAAAAACAATATAAGTGAAAATTCAACTAAAGGGGCTCCAGATATTAATTTCATCATATACAACAATCAAACCAACAGCTACTTACCGTATGAAAATATTTTTGACATTCCAAAACAGTAGGCACACTCCCTTTAATGGATACGCGCGAATCTTAGGTTTCGTCCCGACCGGACTTAATGGCTACGAGTGAATCTTAGGTTCCGTCTCGATCGGACTTAATGTCTACGAGCGAATCTTAGGTTTCGTCCCGATCGGACTTAATGGCGACGCGCGAATCTTAGGTTTCGTCCCGACCGGACTTAATGGCTACGGGCGAATCTTAGGTTTCGTCCCGATCGGACTTAATGGCGGGGTTAGGTTGCGCCAGCCATAATCCCATAATCTAGTGACGTCATCATCGTCATCTAGGGCTTCCATATGTATCCAGATCAACCTTGTTTTATAGTAACCTTGAACCTTGATTTTCGTGAGACGCCAGCCGCGACCGGTGATGCCAGCCGTACTGTTACCCACGTGAGGTACTGCGAGGTACTGTACTTTTAAGATTTCAAGATTTTTGGTCCATGATATTTTAACCATTTATCGCATTTTCTTGATTGTGGGATTCTTATGACTGAAGTATAGTGAATGGGTAATCTTTGACTAAAGTATGTGGCAGTGTGCCATGTTTGATTGATGTTTGCCAGGTGTGGCAGCAAACAATTGTAATAATCAAACCAGACCTAACCTTTACAGTCATTATGGTCACGGATCCACGTTGAGAACGCTGCACTGTGACCTCTTGCGGCCATGACGGCATTTGCATTTGAGTCTTGAAATCCAGCTTTGACGTGATAGCCGATGTCCTCCTGTTCATTGTCAACTCTTGTCTTGCAAACTCCGACTTCCCTGCTTCGTGGAAGCACTCTCTGGTTTTTCCGATCTTCAAGTCCGGCGACTCCTCAAATCCTTTCAATTTCCGACCAATCTCTATCGTACCCGACATAGCCAAGCTCGTAGAGCGCATTGTACAGCGACAGCTGTACTACTTCATATCCTCCTGCCACCTTTTGTCTCCCACTCAGCACGGCTTCCGACCGGCACATTCCACTGAAACCGCACTTGTCGCGGTCTCTGACCGTATCCTAGCGGCCACTGATAGAGGGGAAGTCTCGATCCTCTGTTTAATCGATCTTAGTAAATGCTTTGACACCATAGACCATTCTGTACTGTTAGACAAGCTCAGCCAGCACGGAATCTGCACGTCTTGGTTCCAGGCGTACCTTCACGGTCACACGCAAAGCGTCAGCTTCCCCGACAACGCAAACCAGCGCCACACGTCCGGGCCACTTCCGAATAGCATGGGAGTCTGTTCCAGGGGTCCGCCCTGGGACCTCTCTTGTTTTCGGTATTCTCGAACGATTTGAGTCTCTGCGCCAGGCGTTGATGAGTTCCAATATGCTGATGACCCACAGTTACTCGTCAGCGGCGCGAAATCGGACCTGCAGGCAGTGATCACACGGCTGGAGACCGGTCTCGCCTCACTCGATCGGTGGTTTCGCGCTAATGGACTGAAGGTTAACGCCGACAAAACAAATCACCTTTGGCAGCAATCAAAACATCCGTCATCGTGCATTTTGGCGGTGTGGCCCTGGAATCATGCAGAGAAGCAAAAAATATCGGCGTCACTTTCGACCAGTCTTTCAGCTGGGATAGTCACATCTCAAACCTGACTCGCCGCTGCTTCGGCACACTCACCGGTCTGTCACATCTGAGGCATCATGTTCCCACCCGTGTGGTCGAAATGCTTGTGACGGCCCTGGTCGTGTCTCAGGTGAGATATTGTATCTCTGTTTACGGCAACGGCTCAGGCGGCAATCTAAAACGAATCCAGAAGATTCTCAACTTTGCTGCTCGTGTTATCTTCGGTCGCTCAAAATATGACCATGTATCTGACCTGAGACAGAGGCTTGGCTGGATCACCCAAAGACGTAAATACATACATACCCTAACAGGGAGCTGTTGTCCCGGACCCCCAAGCGCTACTCGCTACAACTCGCCACAATGGTTAAGTGCGCCGAGAAGCTTGACAATGACTTTGTAAACAAATCGCCGACGCTAAATAGGTCACCGTCGATGTGCATCGATGAGCTTCCGATTTAATTGCCAGTTTTGTGTTATTGTTGTTGGTTTTTTGGGGACAAATTATTTTTCATGATAATATAAAGCATAGTGTTATATAGCCACAGACAAATTATACAATACTCCTAATATTGAAAACAAATGAATCGATTTTCAAACATTGAGGGTCGCAACCACTAACTATGCCGCCGTTGATGTGCATCGATGAGCTTCCGATTTTATTGCCACTTTTTCCAATCGCTGTTAGTTTTGGAAGATCGCCGGGCATATAATCACAACGAGTAGAACGCACAATATATTTTCCACTCCATTGCGTAAAAAAAAACAATACGGGAAAAGCCCGCAGTTTGATGACCAAAAGTACTTGCAAGTACCGGTCGTTAAAAGTGTGGAACGCTTATCAACTTTAACTTGAAATATCTTTCGGTAGGAAAGTTTTCATGCAAAATGTGATGAATTTACAATATATTTTGGTCTCGTCTGGCGATTTCAAGTGCTAACTCCATTTTTGTGGAAAAAGGTCATTATTTCCCTTTAAGCTTCCCGAAAAAAGAAGAGCTTCAGGCAGTAAAAGATTTGGCAAATGAAGGTACGTATATCATATACCTTCATTTTCTAGGTATTTTACTGCCTAAAGCTCAGGAGAAGGTAGTACTACAGTACATAATGTAGAAAGTACGTGCTATACGTATCTTTTTCCAGAAGTCCCTTTGTATCCTCCCCGTAACCGGTCCTCCGTCCTCTGTCACGCCCACATCAACCCGGGTCTGGTCGTCGCTGGCCACAGGACATGTGGTGGACCTCGAGTCGCAACCCGGGAGTGGTGACGCCGTCATGGCTTGGGCCCTCCTAGCAGCTTCGCCCTGCGGGGATGTCCATTATCCATTATCCAGCCCCCCCCCCCCCCCCCCCTCCCTCCCTCTACTTGGATGAGGAAGTGGGTCAAATCCGGAGAAATCTGTATTTTTGTGAATTTCGATGGTACTTTAAGCGATTTTTCCCTTCTCAACCCCCCCCCCCCCCCCCAAGAAAAACTTTTCTGGAGAAGCTGCACCCCTAAGTACTCCATACACTACCTATGAGGTGGACCCTCGCAAGCAGGTCCCCACGGCAAGAAGTCAACCCTAATGCGGGCCTGTAAGCGTATGTGTGACGTGTGCATCACTTCAACTCGAAGTCATTTGGGAGGAAACTTTTTGTCAAGAGGCTATGTGTTGAAACATGCAATGCCACGACGACTGATGTTTTACTTATAAGTTACAATTTCCTTTGTCTTGATGCGACAAACTCTTTAGAAAGCCACTTTGTCGGTAAGGGTTATGCGTCGTGCACAGTGATGGAGTCCCCAAAAATAAACATACCTGTACAAGAGAAGAAGAAAAAGCATTTAACTGATTAAATACAAGGGAAATACATGAAGATTATGTAGTATCCGTTTAAATATATCTAAATTACATTTCCGGAAGAACCAACACAGTGCAGGCATGTAATATCGCCAGGACAAAATAAGTGATATTGGGATGGTTATAGAAAAGTGTCAAATATTTGTCAATTTGTCCACCCCTAAATACTTTTTTGATTACAAATGTATTGCTATATTTGGAATAAGCACAATCCTATTAACTAGGAAGAAATGTGCCATGTCGAAAATATTATATTCGTGTCGTGAAACCGCAGTTACGAAATGGGTGATTTTGGGATATTTAAAGAAAAAGTTGAAATGTTTAACGGTTTTTTGCGACCCCTAAATATCTTCCGATTTTACACACACAAAAAAAATCACTGGAATCACCAGTCTAAATAATAGGAAAACAGTATTCCACAAGGAAGATGTTGTATTCGTGTCGTAAAATCGCGGAGACGAGATGGGCGATTTTAGGGCATTTGTAGCAAAACAAGGAAGGAGGATTTTCGGTGATTTTTCGTGACCCCTAAATATTTTTTCTTCTTCAAAATTGTGGATACCAATGCACTCAGCGTAGTCGAAATCACGGGAAAAGTGTAACACCAAGAAAATTTAACATTCGTGCAAAAATGAACCGCCCTACTGTACAGTCAAAATACTGTTCAATGTTATCATCACCTGTTGGCTTGGTCTCCGTGACAAAAATCACATGCGGCTTATTTTTAGTGCAGATAATGTTGAGCTCCGACCCCTTCGCTGCATTCAGCCCATCCATGTTTGTGTACAAACATCTCCACTTTCTACATGACTTTTCTGACTAGTATGTGATTTGTATTTTCCACTGCATATATTTTTTCACTGCATACATTTTATATTTTTTATAAATATTTTTTTTATATTTTATATTTTTTTATATATATATATATATATTTTTCCACTGCATACATTTTCCACTGTTGATTTTTCGGGATGACGCGACCTCTAAAAATCTTGTATTTCCTTACCCTTTTCCAAGAGTTATTGACGCAGCTTCCTTTCCTTCTCCCTTTCTTCCCACGAAATATCCTTTGTGATGAAGATCTTTTCATATCCTTTGTTTCTCAGTTTTAACCTTTCTTGCCATACCTTTTCCACGTCTTCTTTCTTCTCCAGTTTGATTAGCAGCAGGCGTGGTTTTCCATTGTTGTTGTTGTCGCTACTTTCTTTTCTTCGGAGCCCGATGGCCTGTTCTACTTTGAAACAGTGGTAGCATTGCCCAGAAAAGTGCCGGTCATTTCCTTCACTTTGTTTATGTCGTGGTCTCTACGTTTCAGTGGGTCTTCGTTATCACTCTCAGCGAGATTGTGAATAATAATGTTGCTTGACCTATCAATTTCCCTTGCTTGATTCTCCACCACTCTCTTTATTGTGTCCAAGCTCTCCCAATTTGTTTGGTTACCTTTGTTTCAACATCTTTCAGACATGTATCTAGCTTTTCTCAATGTCATTGGATGTCTGTTGTTTAATCTCAAAGACCTTTTCAATGATACGTTTCTCAGCCTCTGCAACCCAGGTCTCAATCTTTCTACCCACCACTTCAATATCTGCCAGCCGGGTCTTGCAGTCCAAGCAAAGCCAGAATAGCTGATAGCTGGTGACTGTTTGGAATGCTTCCTCACATAGCCCCTGGCATCCTGGATGAAACCACTCTTAAGACAATTATCACATTGGATTGAAACATTTTTGGTTATGACTTTGTCGCAAACGTCCAAGCCACCTTTGCTTCATGTATCTCACCTGTTTGGCTTGCTTGTCTTTCTTTCCAGCTGTCTGCCACACTCCAACACTTCTTTTTTCACTGCTCACATCACTATCAGAATCATCTGTCTCGGTCTTACTTCCCACTTTGACATTGGCTTCGTCATTTTTCCGTGATTTCCCGCCTTCTAACGCCGCCGTAGATTTTGTTGACGTTCTCGGCGCATTTCCCAATGCTGCTTTCGTCGTTGGCGACGCTCGTGTTCGCCCATGCGTGATCAGCACTGTCGACCGAAATGCTCGATTGAATTCGGCCCGTCTGTCCCCGTGAGCAACGAAGGCTGGGCGAGGATACTGTGACCGGGAGCGAGGATACTGTGACCGGGAGCGAGGATACTGTGACCGGGAGCGAGGATACTGTGACCGGGAGCGAGGATACTGTGACCGGGAGTGAGGATACTGTGACCGGGAGCGAGGATACTGTGACCGGGAGCGAGGATACTGTGACCGGGAGCGAGGATACTGTGACCGGGAGCGAGGATACTGTGACCGGGAGCGAGGATACTGTGGCCGGGAGCGAGGATACTGTGACCGGGAGCGAGGATACTGTGACCGGGAGCGAGGATACTGTGACCGGGAGCGAGGATACTGTGACCGGGAGCGAGGATACTGTCACCGGGACGACCAGGAGCGAGGATACTGTCACCGGGAGCGAGGATACTGTGACCGGGAGCGAGAATACTGTGACCGGGAGCGAGGATACTGTCACCGGGACGACCAGGAGCGAGGATACTGTCACCGGGAGCGAGGATACTGTCACCGGGAGCGAGAATACTGTGACCGGGAGCGAGGATACTGTCACCGGGACGACCAGGAGCGAGGATACTGTCACCGGGAGCGAGGATACTGTGACCGGGAGCGAGAATACTGTGACCGGGAGCGAGGATACTGTCACCGGTAGCGAGGATACTGTCACCGGGACGACCAGGAGCGAGGATACTGTCACCGGGAGCGAGGATACTGTCACCGGGAGCGAGAATACTGTGACCGGGAGCGAGGATACTGTGACCGGGAGCGAGGATACTGTCACCGGGACGACCAGGAGCGAGGATACTGTCACCGGGAGCAAGGATACTGTCACCGGGAGCGAGGATACTGTCACCGGGAGCGAGGATACCGTCACCGGGAGCGAGGATCGGCACGTCCGGACGGGACGACAGCCAGGGAGCAAGGCCTGGCTCTCGTCCAGTGAGTGGGCGATCAATCTTACCCCGCTCTATCGAAGTTACCACAGGTTTTAAAGTTACCCCATTTTACAGTACCTATGTAGTTTGGTTTGTGAACCAATCGCCTATCCTCTTGGGACCAAGGCGCTAACCGGAACTCTCGCCCTGTTCCGAGGGATATGGGTGCCGGGACGATTTTTACAGAGGCCCGCCGAGGGATTTGAACCCCGGTGCCTGGCACAGAAAGCAAGTGTCTTACCACTGCCAGAATCCAGATTGCTCCCTACTTCTAGGTATGTAGGGTAAACAACCATGGCCGTGTTCTTTGCGACATGAGGATTGTGAGGACGGCCCGTTGACCAGTCAGCGTCGGGGATGGGAAGCTTTGGGGGAGGCGTGACCTCATGATCCAGGGCATTTTACTGTTTACGTCACAAGACGCGCGGTACAAACACAATATGGTGACGTTCAGACGTCATTCCCATTGTGACGTCAGCAGCAGCTCACAGCCTGAGGCTCCATACACAGTTCTTCAGGATCGTCGAGCAAAAACACGGCCCATGACAATGGACACGTCCTAACACCAACACGACTTATCGTGCTATTGGTATTTGGTGATGTCAGTAGCGTCTACATCGCCAATAGCATGAAAAGTATAGCGCATTAGGATGTGTCCAGCATTATGCTATTTGAGGTTGAGTGACACCTGTTCATTTTTGTCCACAGTGTTTTCTCCCGATGGAGGAAGATTTTGGATTGTCCAGCATTATGCTATTTGAGGTTGAGTGACACCTGTTCATTTTTGTCCACAGTGTTTGCTCCCGATGGAGGAAGATTTTGGATTGTCCAGCATTATGCTATTTGAGGTTGAATGACACCTGTTCATTTTTGTCCACAGTGTTTGCTCTCGATGGAGGAAGATTTTGGATTGTCCAGCATTATGCTATTTGAGGTTGAGTGACACCTGTTCATTTTTGTCCACAGTGTTTTCTCTCGATGGAGGAAGATTTTGGATTGTCCAGCATTATGCTATTTGAGGTTGAGTGACACCTGTTCATTTTTGTCCACAGTGTTTTCTCCCGATGGAGGAAGATTTTGGATTGTCCAGCATTATGCTATTTGAGGTTGAGTGACACCTGTTCATTTTTGTCCACAGTGTTTGCTCCCGATGGAGGAAGATTTTGGATTGTCCAGCATTATGCTATTTGAGGTTGAGTGACACCTGTTCATTTTTGTCCACAGTGTTTGCTCTCGATGGAGGAAGATTTTGGATTGTCCAGCATTATGCTATTTGAGGTTGAGTGACACCTGTTCATTTTTGTCCACAGTGTTTTCTCCCGATGGAGGAAGATTTTGGATTGTCCAGCATTATGCTATTTGAGGTTGAGTGACACCTGTTCATTTTTGTCCACAGTGTTTTCTCCCGATGGAGGAAGATTTTGGATTTGTTCCTCGTGGCAGGGGTAGGGGCATGATGCGAGGCCGGGGCAGGTATGTATTTTTTCGGCATGTGAAAGGACTGTGTTTTGATTGTATACACTTCAAACCGATTGTTTAAAATCCTTTGGCCAGATTAAATTTGTGGCATTATTTAACTTGAGGTATGCCACAGCATGATGGGGAATTAAGGAGAGTTGTGAAGTGTTCAGAACACGTCTGGGTGCAACCTGAATGCCTGCTTAGAATATAAGACCCACCTTCTTGTCTGCCTACTCTTAAACAAAGAACTAGCAAAACTATTCAATCAATAAGTAAAAATCATGTCACATTTTGCTGCTATGTTCCATGTTCCTTCCAACATCACAGTATGACCCATACTTTTGGAGCGCCTTAAGACACCACTCATCATCATTTGAACATGAGTGATAAACTGAACATGTGCTGTCACGTATGCTTGTTGTGCCGCCACCTCGCATCACATGCTGGCCCTGCCTTCGGTCACCAGGGGCGGCTACGAGCGTGGGGGGTACCGTGGCGGCCGCGGCGGCGCCGAGCCGGAGCGCGGCGGATACCGCGGCCGTGGCGAACGCGGCGCGCGCGGCTTCCGGGGCCGCGGCGAACGCGGCGGATACCCCCCGCGCGGCGGCTTCGACTCGCCCCGCGGCTACCGCGGCCGCGGCTACCCGAGCCGGCGAGGCGGCTTCGAACCGCACGGAGGCTTCGAGCCGCACGGAGGCTTCGAGCCGCACGGCGAGTTTGAGCCGATGGACAGCTTCGATCCGGCCGGCTACGAGCCGCCCTACGAGGAGCCCGTCGCTGAGTACGAGCCGAGGGGCTACGGAGGCTACGAGCCCCGTGGCCGCGGAGGATACGAGCCGAGAGGCCGCGGCGGCTACGAGCCCAGAGGACGCGGAGGCTACGAGCCCCGCGGTCGTGGCGGCTACGAGCCCCGAGGTCGCGGCGGTTACGAACCGCGTGGTCGAGGTGGCCACGAACCGAGAGGCCGCGGCGGCTACGAACCCAGAGGACGCGGAGGGTACGAGCCGCGCGGTCGTGGCGGCTACGAGCCCCGTGGCCGCGGTGGTTACGAGCCGCGCGGCCGCGGCGGTCGCGGCCGGCCCCACTTCGAGGAGCAGGGCGGCTACCCGGACGCACCGCCGGCCAAGCGGGGCCGGTTCGTGGGCGGCGGCGGCGGCGGCTGGGGAGACTACCCGCCCGAGGAGCGAGGCTACGCCGCTGAGTACGTGGAGGAGCCGCAGCACGGGTACGGTGCCGAACACCCCTACCGCGGAGGGTGAGTGGAACTGAGCTGCGCTGCTGACTAAATGAACCACACCTGCAGTGCAGTGTGTCTTATGTGTTGAACTAACCAAAAATGTTTACTTTTGTTCAGCTTTACTAACATGCTGCTTTGTTCTAATCAATAAAAACTGTAGCGGGCCAGATGGACCTGGATCGGGCAGCAGTTGCTGTTTTCGTGCACCTCTTGTTGTAGAGATGCTTTTGCTACAGTTTGGTGACTTGAAAGACATTTTTCTTACCTGCTTTTGTTCTGTTCTTTTTTAGTTACTCTACTTACGACTCTGAACCAATGGAGCCAGGATATGGCAAGCGACCATAGTGAGTTCACACGTGCAGCTTATTTCTCTGTATCATTTATCTTTGGCTATATTTAGGCTTGTTTGGCTATACAGCTGCCTACATTTACTGCTTACTATGAATCTGTAAACTGAAATCCTCGGGACTCGTCGCGCTGTGTTAGTGGATAATAGTGGATATAATAGTGGATAATTCTGAGATGTAATTACATTACTTCTTCTGTATAATGAATTTGATCAATTTTGTTCTGTTCTTCGTGAACATCTCTAGATAAGGCAATTATTGCCGAAATAACTAATATTCCTTGTTGAAGTTGCCTGGAGCGAGGCACACTGCTGGCGAGCGCTTTGTGTTCTGACGAGTGTCTGTACGTGTTCACAGTGGTGAAGAGTACGGCGCTGAGCAACGCTTCAACGGCGGATACAGTGAGTACAGACTGGGGCGTGACGGCACGCCGATAGATGGCGGTAGTGTTTATTGGGACTCGCCGATAGATGGCGGCAGTGTGTATTGGGACTCGCCGATAGATGGCGGCAGTGTGTATTGGGACTGCGGTAGTGTGTATTGGGACTCGCCGATAGATAGCGGCAGTGTGTATTGGGACTCGCCGATAGATGGCGGCAGTGTGTATTGGGACTCTGCGGTATTGTGTATTGGGACTCGCCGATAGATGGCGGCAGTGTGTATTGGGACTCTGTGGTAGTGGGTATTGGGACTCGCCGATAGATGGCGGCAGTGTGTATTGGGACTCTGCGGCAGTGTGTATTGGGACTCGCCGATAGATGGCGGTGGTGTGTATTGGGACTCGCCGATAGATGGCGGCAGTGTGTATTGGGACTCGCCGATAGATGGCGGCAGTGTGTATTGGGACTCTGCGGTAGTGGGTATTGGGACTCGCCGATAGATGGCGGCAGTGTGTATTGGGACTCTGCGGCAGTGTGTATTGGGACTCGCCGATAGATGGCGGTGGTGTGTATTGGGACTCGCCGATAGATGGCGGTGGTGTGTATTGGGACTCGGGTCGCGGATATCTGTTTAATTTGTTTATAATTTAAAATCTGATGTGTGGCTTCACACATGGCTACCAACAGCAAATATTTAAATGCTGTGAATTGTAATACTTATAAATAGCATTAGTTTGCACATGCATACATGTGATTACTAGTTTCATATTTCAGTAATTTTTCCAATCAATACGAGATTTAGAGAATCGAAAACTTACGAGCTTGTGGCGGCTCGCATGTCCTTGAATCAAGATCAGGCAGCATGTGCGCACATGGCTTCTTACTCTTTATCTCCACCAACTAAGGTTAGCTGTTGAACCTGGCGTTGCAATGTATACACTGTTCACCGAAGGTTTTGTCTAGTCACACAACGTCTTGTGGCCAACTGATCGTTGTCGGCTGGCCGTAGCTTGATAATTGTGTTTGTTTCTCCCAGATGGCAGGCCTATGGACGACGGCTACGCAAATGGTCACGGATATGAGACAGGTATGTATCCGCCCACTCCAACGATGCTAGAACGACTGGGGACAGACTAGGGTCTCTTGATCGGCCCATGTAACCGCAGAAATTGGGGGTTTAGGAGAGCGGGCATGGCCATGAGTGTGGATACTCGCTATACAAATTCACGTTTATGAGAAAAGCGAACGGAGTGGAGGCTCAAACGGAAAGCGAGAGTGTGGACTAATCCACTGGAAAGCTAAGCAAAGTGGATTTAGCTAAATCAATCGTGTGCGAGTCATTGCATTGTATAGGTTTGGTTAACAAAGGCGATGGATTGTCAGATCGTTCATGAGCTTATGTCTGTTAAGTATCACGAACTTCTCGCAGTGAAGTCGAGATGATTTAGAAGCAAAGATATGTTGTGCATAGACTGTCGGTCAACGTTTGATAATGATGAATAATTGAATGTTCATCTTGATATATATATATATATATATATATATATATATATATATATATATATATATATATATATATATATATTTGATAATGTATATGAAAGACAGTTGTAGCAGGTAGTGGTTCTAAATTGTTCACGACTGTGATGGGCAGGGTTATCATATGCTTAGTCCAAGGAGGCTAGGATCATGATGGATGACTGGATGTGCTTTGAGATCAAGTTGTAGAACTTTGAACGAATTGGAGCCTGAATGATAGCCTAAATTATAGTTGACTGCACGTATAATTTGATCGGAAGTATGCAGGATCAAAATTGTAATCGAATGCTTTCATAGTAAAGAGGAGTATAAGAGAATGTGGAATGTATGCCTGTAGTTTGAAAGGAGGATAAGACCGAGACTGCCAGAAACATAAGTACTCAGATGCGGCTTTTGTTAATTGTACTGTTGGCCTTTGGTGCGATCGATTGCTCTGAACTGATATTTGACCCAGTAGTGTTGGCTCCGGCCGGTAGAGGCGCCCACATCGCGCCCGTCCGACAGCGCCGGGCATCTGCCGGGACTGTGAGACCAGCAGTGATCGGATCCATCTGACGCCCCGTGCTCTCATCTGTGTTCTAGGTGGCGGTTGGTAGTAGGTTGCCCCCGGAGAGGCACTGTAGGCCGCCACAGTTGTGTACACTGTACGTGTACACGAGACAAAAACTGGGAGGCGGGACTGCCGCGTGCGCCCCATTGGGCCTGGTAGGCGCCTGTTTTAATGTCATGTGACGCCGTGCGGAGAGAGCGAGAGAGAACGGCAGATGAGAGAGGAACAGGGCACAGGAGAAATACAGCGCGCATGTGTACAGGGGCGGCTAAGGCTGCGACAGAACAACTAGCGTCGTATATGTTTGTAAGCACGCGACGCACGGGCAGAGGCGCCCTGTAGCGTTTCGAGTTATTTTCGACGCAGCGGTGTTTTATGTGGAGTTCACTGGGAGATTCATGTTCACGTGCTGCTTTCATCCTATCATCTTCGTTAGTGATCGTCATTTTGTTACTGATTCCCCGGCGCTGGTCGAAGCGCGAGCGAAGCAGCGCGCGCATGGCCGCCGTTGTAAAGGCAGTCTTGTCTTAAGTGACCATTGTGTTGCACAACTTAGCGGGTAAAAGAGATTTCATGTCAAAACGAAACGATTGTAATGTTTAAGAGCGCGCGACACTCTTATGTATATTTGGACAAGTTTTGATCAGGTAATTTTAGGTGCGCGCAGCAATAACAAACTCCGGTATGCACTTGCGAAAATGAGGCCGATCGATTTGGTTTATTTAAAACTCGTGGCTATTCGGTGTTAATGTCATCAAAGGATGGTTTTCGCTCATCAGCATTTCGATGTATTAATACAAACAGCATCAAACATGTGTAGTTATGAAATGAAAATGGCGAGCAATGATTTACGAATAGAATGTGGCGGAAGAGCGGATTTGTGCGAATGTGTTCTGTATTGGGGATTATCTTATCAAATGGTTTGTGTGTGGTTTCAAGTGGGTACGTTAGTAGTTGTAAGTCCGTAGACAATGCATATAGGGAACCGCGGGCACCAAATAGGAGAAGAAGATGAGACGTCCGAAATGAGAGGTATGCGACGCTTTAGGTAACGGTGCGAGCATCTGTCTTTCCTGTGAACCTAGTTCAGATCACTAGTGTAATTTATTTGAGCTGTCTGGTTAATGCGTGTGTTCTGTGAGTCGAGACCTCACTGCCGCCGGTGGCATCTGGACGAGTTCCCGCGGGGTGACGTGTTGAAGGTAGAGCTTGGCAGGGAGCCAGGCGCGGAGAGGAAACGCTGTGGTGGACAGTGGGCGCGCTCCTGGCCGGCATCCAAGGTCAACCACGGGCCACGGCCTCACCAGATCGAACCGGGTAAAACCGCCTCGACAGGGCATGTGCGTGGGCGTCAGGCAAAATGGCGACATCTGCTTATGCAGATTAAACTTAACTGTGAACTTAGCAGCGCATCTGTGACTATGTCTTGGCGTTAGCTTAGGCGGAGGCAAGGTAGGGTCATGTGTTTTATCACGATAAGCGGAGGCGAATGTCACCAAACGGACATGAACCTGGAAACGGCGGAGTACCGCGTGAGCTGAGTGAACGAGGGAGCTGCGCGGTTGCACCGTAGACCGCCAGTCCTCTGTCAGCCGTCTGCACTGTTTCCATGCCTGGTGTGAACAGGGAGCGGGACAGACGAGAGGACGCCGGCAGGTAGGAGCTGGCTCCGGCGGCGGGCACGTCTGTAGTCGGCTCCTGGCGACTCGCCAGCGGACACCGGACACCGGTACTTCACTCTTTACCGACTGGGAGCTTCCGGACTGTAAAGTAACGTAACGCTGCTCTCAGCACCAGCAGACCGCCGGCGGCTGTAAAGTAGGTAATGAGACCATTGATCGATAGTATCTATGTCGGATGGCTCAAGCGGCCAGGAAAGGCGAGACCTTGTTTTTAAGCGAATCAGTTACGATAAAGAGGCCGTCTTTACAAAGGAAGAGGGATCTTTTGCCGGGGCGGGGCATGGGTTTTCCGTGGGGATCCTATCTTGCATGATTCTCCTGAGCCCTTGTTCATACGACACTCGCGACTGTCGAACCTCTCTTCACACTATCATACAGTTAAGATCACTGATATATCGATACCTAAACGGTATTTGTTCTATCATCTTGCATTTCTGTCTCCTCTTTCCCATGCCTAGTTACACTGAACTATCGCCTGTCAGATGTGTCGTTGTGTCGTTGGATAAATCGTCTGGCGACACCGGACCTATGGCTGTCCCGCCCCGCCCCGCGGCTGACTGACGGTCTTATGACCAGGCTGACGGGGTCAGGTCACTGCTCCGTGACCTGACGTCACCTGAGCTGACCGGGCAGCGCCGGCCGGCTGACCGGGGCGTGCCGACACCCCGCCGCCGCCGCCGCCGGACGACCCAGCGACACCGGAGTCTCGAAGGTGAGACCATCGATGAAATGGGAGGACGTGGGTGCTAGGTGATCCATGGTGAGACCGAGTCGCGCCCAGCTACCGCCTGACGCCCAGTAAGGCGGTAGTGAGACCATCGATGAAATGGGAGGACGTGGGTGCTAGGTGATCCATGGTGAGACTGAGTCGCGCCCAGCTACCGCCTGACGCCCAGTACCGTAGCCCGGTACCGTTTCATTGTTTATTTAAAGGGAAATAATTACCTTTTGATTTGTTTGCAACAATTTCTTAGGCTACCGTTATGGTATAAAAATGATGTGATATAAATTGAAGAATGAAATAAAATGATTCCCTTATTCAAAGTTGGAAGTTTGGAAAAAATAAAAAGCAAGTGCATATACTTCTTTCGGAGTTTATGATCGGTGTTTTCCCTCCACTATTGGAAACGCGACATATCTGGCGCTTTTGTATCAATCTGTCCAACGTTGAATACCTCTCGTTGAATTACCTCTGCGCCCTAACCCACCAAGAACAAGAAGTTGAAATTACCTCTAAAACAAATCGCATACACTAAATACGTCGTCGTAGGGGGCCAAGTTAATCCGCCGAATGCATTACGGTTTTCTGAAATGTTTATTGATTGATTATGGGAAAACGGTTCAGATAAATGTTTCATGTGTGCATTGTAATGTATTGAATACCTGTATGTTGAAAATGCATGTGAAAACATCCAATTTTGTTCGGATGAATTGAGAACACCTATATAGGTCGCCGTCCGGGGCCAAACTAAACTACCGATTTCAATGCACTTTTTAAAATGTGCAGGAAAGATTTGCATACCTGCATGATAAATAGCAATGCGTAGGGGGGCTAAGTTTATCTCGGACAGTGAATTCGTTACCGAGTACTTAGCGAGTACCGACCGTTATAAGCGTGGAACGCTTATCAACTTTAACTTGAAATATATTTTTGTAGGAATGTTTATATGCAAAATATGATACATTTATAATCTATTTTGGTCTCGTCTGTCGATTTCAAGTAATAACTCGTAACTACTGGACCGTTGTCGCGTACCCGATAATGTCACGCCACCAGCAGCCCAGCCAGCCCAGTGACAGCAGCAGGGTGATGGCAGGAAGCAAGCCAGACCCGGCGCTCATGATCCGCCGGTGTCCTTCAATCATTCACCGTGTTAACAGGGCTGGTAGATCTGACCTTGAGCAATGCCCTCCATTGCGCGTCGTCCGTGCACGGGCCACAGACACAGCGCAACGGCCGTCCGTTAACCGTCCATATCACAGGCGCAGGCGCAGCGGCCGTCCATACCATGTGTCCAGCGCTATAATAGTCAATCGTAAATCTCGGCGTGGTCGTAAATCGTATTATCTACGGTGTCGTTCAGCTCGGTTGCTATGCGAGAACGATTTACGCCTCGCGTGGCGTGTTCTATCTAGTCATCAGCTAGCAGGCGTTATTTCTGGTACATTAAATAGCACTGGCAAGACAGCCTGTTCCAGAGCATGAATGGTAGCACTCGTATCGAATTGTAAATTAGCACGGAACACGCTATTGCACGATGTGCAAAGGAGACATTTCCACCGCAAGAAGAGTGTTATTCCGTACAAAAGCGATCAGATATACCTAGAGTGGTTGTTCGCGTGTTGCCCCGTCCCTGCTGACGCCGCTGTTCGACCACAGGTGTGGACCACAGGTGACCGCCACCACGGCTCGGCGCCCTACCCAGTGCAGCGAGAACTGCCTCCAGTGATCAAACCAGCGGCACGGCACGACTGCTGCACAGCCGGATAGGACAAGACGTACGTCCCGACAGCAGCCGGAGTGCCGCACCAGAGTCCGGCGGGAAGCGAGGCGCGACCCCGCTTACATCGGCCGCTGCGAAACGCTGGCCGGCAGGAGACTCCGATTTACATCAGCATCGTTATATCCCATCCGGTATTCATTCATTCATACATACACATTCATTAATTCATTCAGACATGCATACATACACATTCATTAATTCATTCATTCATTCATACATACACATTCATTAATTCATTCAGACATACATACATACACATTCATTAATTCATTCAGACATGCATACATACACATTCATTAATTCATTCATTCATTCATACATACACATTCATTAATTCATTCAGACATACATACACATTCATTAATTCATTCAGACATACATACATACACATTCATTAATTCATTCAGACATGCATACATACACATTCATTCATTCATTCATTCATTCATTCATACATACACATTCATTCATTCATTCAGACATACATACATACACATTCATTCATTCATTCAGACATACATACATACACATTCATTAATTCATTCAGACATGCATACATACACATTCATTAATTCATTCATTCATTCATACATACACATTCATTAATTCATTCAGACATACATACATACACATTCATTAATTCATTCAGACATACATACATACACATTCATTAATTCATTCAGACATGCATACATACACATTCATTAATTCATTCATTCATTCATACATACACATTCATTAATTCATTCAGACATACATACATACATACACATTCATTCATTCATTGTCGCATGCATTAGTCCGGGCATGGTTTCATTCATCAATTGTTGTTTCATTCATTGTCGATATGCTGCTACCCGCTCGCCGGTACGGGTCGAATAAATGGCGAGGAACTGGCCGGCACGTCTGTGGGGTCGATGTGGAGGCGATGCGGGAATGTTCTGGAGGCGATACGCGGTAACCACTCCCGGCCACGCGACCTCGGGCCGGTGGGCGGGGTCCAGGCGTCGCCGCCAACCACGCGGCGACGGTGGTGGTGGTACTGACGTCACTGGCCGCTCATTGCAGCCCTGATGAGCGGTGCTGATGTGATGCCGCCGGGTAACTAAACCCATGGCGTGATGGACGTTCTGGACGTCCGGCACAGCCAGACGTGCGCAGTCTAGACTGGATCGGAATCGCCCGGCCTTGTTGAAATGGCCAGGCTGGAGTTTCCGTGGAAATGTAGCAATCGTGCGTCAGGAGAGGTGTAAGTTCGACTAGGGCTTATCAACATAGTCTCCGAGTCCGCTCACGCGCTTGGACAGATTTCCGGGAAAAGTTGCATCTCCAGTCGGGTCACGTGCAACATACGGAGATGGCTCGTGGGCACGGGCAGAGTCGCCAACAAATGTGAATCCACCTCACACTGCCAGCCTGAAACGCTACTAGCTGCACCGGCATATGTCGCACATTTTTTCGCAATTTAAATTGTTGGCAAATAACTCATAGGAAGAGAAAAGCAAAAACGGTTCAGCCGAATACGCCTCCAGAATCTGTTTGCCTACGTCTGGCGGCCTTGTATTGTCTGAATGATGGCGACATTACTCGGTGTGCTGGCGGTCCGCCCGGTTTGTCGCCACCCGTGTCGCCTCTGCTCAACAGAGAAGAGGAGCTGCCGATTGTAGTGATTTCGAAACCGTCAGACAGAACAGCGCCATTAGCTGACGATGACGCACTGCCTGGGACTGAGGTGATGACGATGACGTTGGTTTAAGGGCACCGCAGCTGCCAGGCTATATGGCGCCCATGGTACTGAGGTGACAACACCGCATTTTTAGGCACGCCCCATCGCCAATTGAACAAATTTGGAGTGCGTACGCTTTACCCCTTGCTACGGGCTATTTCAACCTCGCACAGAGAGTTTCGTAATTTTTAAAACATGGTATTTCTTGGCTCGTTGGCACTCTGGAGTTTTCACCCCATGACATCTGCACTCTGCAGACAATAACACCTTTGTGATTTCGGGTTATACTGCAAATGTTTAGAACGATGCTTCCGATTTTACTGTATTTCACAAAACTTGTTCGCTGTTGCGTGATACAAACAAACACTTTGAAAATACAGATTCTGGAGGCGTATTCGGCTGAACCGTTTTTGCTTTTCTCTTCCTATGCGCCATTTGCCAACAATTTAAATTGCTAACTAATGTGCGACATATGCCGTTGCAGCTAGTAGCGTTTCAGGCTGGCAGTGTGAGGTGGATTAATAACATCTAATTTTACAAAAGTGTTTTGTCAACTGTCCTCACGACCCAAATATATTCTTATGCTTTTGATACAGAGGATTTCTGGTAATAAGAAGTAAGAACCGCGGTAACCGATGATATTCAGCGCCTGCCATTGTCCGGCCTCACCCGCGCCACACAGCGTGCCCGTAACCGGCAGCTCTAGTCAGCCTAGACCAGGCCACGCCCCTGCACGGCCTCATCCGCGCCACACAGCGTGCCCGTAACCGGCAGCTCTAGTTAGGCTGAGCCAGGCCACGCCCCTGGATGGTGTCCACGGTGCCCGTGAGGAATTAAAGGGATTATACGGGTGTCCGTCCTGAAAGTAAATGCACTCTTTTGCAGTTGTATGAGCTTTAAACACGTTTAAGACATAACAGGGACCTCGATGCTCATCTAGTCCATTATTTCAGAAATTATCAGCGTTAAAACTTGGGCGTTTTTCGAGACTAGTATCAGATAACGAGTACTTGATCGGCACTACTGTCCACAACTTTTATCTTGATCAATTTTAGAGTTTTGAATTATCTGCAAGTCCTAGACTGGATCACAAAATTATTATGCAATTCAAAACTGACGGGACTTTGTATTACTACACAGTGTTCGTTGAGATTTTGTGTTTTTTTGGTTTTCTTTTCTTTGGCCTTTAGCGTTGAGAATTTGGTGGTGGCGTATTAATTTTTTGGCATGAAAATTCATGAAAAATATAGCATTTTATGGGAAAACTAGGTAACTGCTGCTGTCGTTGGAACAAAACAGGTTTATTTTCTTTCAAATATTGCTTATTTTACCGGAAATATGCCATACGTGAGGTGTTTGTATTAGCATAAAAGAGATGACTGGCTCTGCCTCAGCCGGTCCTGCAGAAAATACGCGGTGGCATCACCGCGCACTTTGGAATGTCCTTACGTGCAGAAGAGGTCATTTCCAGAAAAATGTGGGCTACCGTGGGACCTCTACCACCTTATAAGTACGTTTTACTATGTAACTCAATTATTCTGGGGAAAAAACCGCATAATCCCTTTAAAGGGAAATAATGACCTTTTTCCACAAAAATGGAGTTAGCACTTGAAATCGCCAGACGAGACCAAAATATATTGTAAATTCATCACATTTTGCATGAAAACTTCCCTACCGAAAGATATTTCAAGTTAAAGTTGATAAGCGTTCCACACTTTTAACGATCGGTACTTGCAAGTACTTTTGGTCCTCATCAAACTGCGAGCTTTTCCCGTATTGTATTTTTACGCAATGGAGTGGAAAATATATTGTGCGTTCTGCTTGTTGTGATTATATCAACATCAACGGCAACGGCGGCATACGATATGCCGCGGCACATCAACGGCGGCATAGTTAGTGGTTGCGACCCTCAATTTTTGCAAATCGATTCATTTGTTTTCAACATTAGGAGTTTTGTATAATTTGTCTGTGGCTGTATATAACTATGCTTTATATTATCATGAAAAAATAATATTTTTTCCCCAAAAAAAACTAACAAAAAACTAACACAATAACACAAAACTGGCAATTAAATCGGATGCTCATCGATGCACATCGACGGCGACCTATTTAGCGTCGGCGATTTGTTTACAAAGTCATTGTCATGCTTCTCGGCGCACTTAACTATTGTGGCGAGTTTTTCCTGATTAGTATACCCAAGTCCCGTAGCAGGCTTTGTTAATGACGTCACTGATGCCATTCTTGTGTAGCATTGCAAAATATATCTGATTTTGAGTTGAAAGCTAATTAAAGACTTCTTCAAATTATTGTTTTTAAGTTTGAATTTTCTTGTTAATCATTATTAAAGGTATGTTATCACTGTATTTTATAGTAGTTGACACTTCAGAAACTTGTGACGTAATAATATTGTATCCAATATGCATTTCCCTCACCTTTTGCTATTGTGGCGCAGTGCCGAGTGCTTTGCGAATACTAGCTTGCCTGGGGTTCAATTCATTCCGCCCTTATTTTATTCGAGTTGGTATAGTTTGCATGTTGTTGTTATTCATGACTTATACTGATAGTCAGTCATGCATCACGGATGCTTCACGGATCAGAGCGCTGCTCGAACGCACGCTAGTAGCGTTTTCGTTCTCCATGGCAACCAGGCGTGAGCCAATGAAAAGCCAGAACGTATTCCCTTTCTGGCTTTTGATTGGCTGACGCCTGGTTGCCATGGAGAACGAAAGCGCTAGTAGCGCTACTAGCGTGTGTCCGAGCAGTGCTCAGTTTGATCGGAAACGTCACAGAGCCTCCAAAAATGCCGCACTCGATGTAAACAATGGTAGGGAAGGACGAATTTGTCAATGACCTTCATGAAGTACACAAGGTACTTGTTTTGTATTTTTTTCCAAACTTACAACTTTGAATTTGGGAATAATTTTATTTAATTCTTAAATTTAAATAAAATAATTTTAAAACCATAACGGTAGCCTAAGAAATTGTTGCTAATAAAATCAAGAGGTCATTATTTCCATTTAAAGGAAATAGTTCACCTTCGGAAAATTTTCAGAACACGATTTTATTCTATTTTTTAATAGTTTCTTTTTTTTCTTTTCAAAAATGGTCCTACATCGCGCCAATTCAGGACAGAAGGTCGTAAATTATTAATGTTATGGTGTGCGTTATTGGTCTGCGCATGCTCAGACCAGTGCTGGCACTCTCAGACGGTACGGTATATCATATATGCGCCGCATTCCTTCGCCAAAAAGTCAAATATCTTCGGCTGGAGTCTTTTCAGCCAAGAAAAGTTGCAGATAAGGATTTCTCAACACGGGCTACAAAACTGCTATTTCAGTTCAAAATCCCATGTTGAAGGTGAACTATTTCCTTTAATTGGTACGGACTCGGCCGGACGGTGACCAGACCCGGTCCTCCACGGCCACGGATGTCTGACTCAGGGTAATAGAACAGTCTGACTGGCCCCGGGCCCGGTGTCGGATGGTCGATTGAGAGCTGGTACTTCCTGGTCTGGCCCAGCCCGGTGTCGCCTCCCGGCGGAAGGGGGGGGGGGGGCAGCCTCGCCCGCTGACCCAGTCAAGGACAATGACGGCCGGGACTCGGTGCAATGGGCAACGTTATCCGTTGGGAGGCAACATGATTGCAAGGTTTGATAAGCAGAGGAAAACTAGTCGCAACCAGATTTCGGAAACGACTATGTCAGAATCCTTAGTCTGCTAACCAGAGATATTCAACACTCATCAATCGTTGTTTATAGTGATCTAACTGGATTAAACAGTGTGCAGAGTTGTGTCCGACTTAGTTATAGTTGACTCGATCCCCCCACAAACTTTTACTTCGACTCAGAACTTCAGAAGGGCAGAAGATCTTATAAAGAGTTTGATGGACCTGGGTATCTAATGAATTATTGTCAGTCGATGGTCCGGAGTCAGTAAAAAAAACGCATGTCCATTGTAAGTTTGCGCACATAACATTGTCACCCCTAAACTCTGCCGGTTACCAGGAATCTTGAATGAGTCCGCTCGGCTCCCCATATCCTCGGAACAGGGCGAGAGTTCCAGTTAGTGCCTTCGTCCCAAGAGGATATGGTGCTTGGTCCACAAACCAACCAAACCAAACCAGCCAAGAGTCGCGCAATCGGGTGGTTTGGTTTTTAGCCAAGACCGTATGATCTTGGCAAACACTGGTTTTGGTTGCCAGCTAAATATCCTGGGATGATGGTTACTGTTCATGAATGTCCCTGAACTTTGGCCAACATACCACCCCACTCATAGTGCACCATGCATCTCTTGAAGCTATTGGTTGCAATCAATGCCAAAGAAGCTGAAGTGAGAGTTCCACTGCACAAAGAAGTGTCACAGTCCTTTTCAATCTTCAACAATATAAATGTCAACAAATATACACATTTTATTCACTGTCCACATTCACAATAAGCAATGCAGTCATCCTGAGATACATGCAATATCAAATGAGAAAATGGCTGGAGTACAAAACAGCCTCTAAATATATCATTTTCAAATTTGTTTAGAACAAAAACTGAATCAAATATTGTAGCAGCAGGTATGCCTTTGTCAGGTTTGGGCAATAACATACACAGCTTCAATTGTATTGTTGTCATGTTTCAAGCTCAACAACTGTGTCCACATGCTAACAGGTACTGTCCTGACATGGCAATGGTAGGGATATTGCTGCATGTGGGAACAGTGTATAACATTGGTAGAATAAGTGTTATGTGGTTGGTTGAAGTGATTACTACTGTAGTTAAGCAGAATAGTGTGTAAACAATCCCTTTCATCTACCAAGCACATGGAACTATGTGCATTGCACTGGAATGATTTAATTATTTCTGAAAATGGCCAGCATGTATTGCACATAGTAGTAATGCCCATGTTTCAGTCACCATGCTAACAAGCACTCAACTTGCTGTTTCTTCTGCTTGTGTAAGACTTCTTCACATGTAGTTAAGGAACCTTAACTTTTACTGAAACAAAACTCTGGCTTCAAAACAACTTAACAAACCAAATTGCATCCTTGGAGTATATAACCAAACATGTTTCAATCTCATCTTGTCATTGCCAGCCACTGTGGTAACTTCCCACTCTTCTTCCTCAAACTGTGACTCAGTATGGTACCTTGGCGAACAGGTATGAGACAGACTCCCCATTGTGGGTCCTTCTCAGAGCCTCGGCAGACTCAGTATGGCACATTGGCGAACAGGTATGAGACAGACTCCCCGTTGTGGGTCCTTCTCAGAGCCTCGGCAAAAATCATGGCCACATCAATGCATCTGATCTTATCACACTGGATCATGTGCTCATCCTGAGGGATGGTGTTTGTGGCAACCACTGCCTCAAAGCAAGCACCATTGATCCGAGCTATGGCTGGGCCCGAGAAAATTCCATGAG
Organism: Chirona hameri; assembly: GCA_036785665.1. Taxonomy (NCBI): domain Eukaryota; kingdom Metazoa; phylum Arthropoda; class Thecostraca; order Balanomorpha; family Balanidae; genus Chirona; species Chirona hameri. The sequence goes on from JAXIVJ010003537.1 coordinate 86,723, forward strand.
TCAGGATAGCATAAACCTTGGTTGCACCAGCTTCCTTCAGTTTGTCTGCTGCCTTGACTATGGTTCCACAGGTGTCGGCCATGTCATCAACCAAAATAGCCACTCGGTCAGTGACGTTGCCCACGAGAACCATGTCAGACACCTCATTTGCCCTCTTCCTCTCCTTGTGGATAAGGGCAAAGTCTACCTTCAGGCTATCAGCAATGGATGTGACCCTCTTGGCACCTCCGGCATCTGGTGACACAATGATGCTCGTCTTCCAGTCAGGGATGTTTTGCTTGATCCATTGCAGAACTGCCGGCTCTGCATAAAGGTTGTCCACTGGCAGGTCAAAGAAGCCCTGAATCTGGGACGCATGGAGGTCCATTGTAATGATATGGTCCATCCCAGCAACAGTCAGCATGTTTGCCACAAGTTTGGCTGAAACAGGGGCTCTTGACTTATCTTTCTTGTCCTGTCTTGCATAAGGAAAGCATGGTATGACGGCTGTGACTCTGGCAGCAGAGGCTATTTTGCAAGCATTGATCATGATCAGGAGCTCCATCAGGTTGTCATTGATCTCACCACATCCACTTTGTACTATGTAGACATCCTCACCACGAACGGACTCTCCAATTTCAACACAAGTTTCCAAGTTGCTAAACTTCTTGGTTACTACTCGTCCGAGCTCGATGCCGAGACGATCAACCACTTTGGCAGCAAAATCTGGGTGAGAACTACCCGAGAATACCTTGATGTTCGGCATGTTGTTGTCTTGCTCTGCCGTGTACTCAATTTTTGCGCAGCGAGACCACTTTTCCACACACCCACAGTGACTTGCAAACTTGAAGTCACGCGCCCGACACGACGACCACAGCCGAGTGAACTGAGCGGACTGTGAAAATGATCGTAAACAATCGTTCTTCTCGAATCGAAGTGGCGCAGTTCCAGCGCGTGGTCCTTTTTGTGGCGCAATGAAATCAAGGTAAAGAGAAATGAACTCGGAAGAACAAAGCATTTTATAAATTACGTAATAATCATTTTCGTACGCAAATTTGCTAATAAAATAAGTTATTTGTTTGTTTTGAAAAATGGGTTTGATCAAAAATTTGTGAGCTTTATTTTATTTGTATTTTTATAGTAATGGAATGTCGCATAATATGTCTTATGTAAACGTCAAAACAGTGTGAAAGGGCGGTATAGAGCTGCCAATTTTCCCATCGAAGCTGGGTTCACAACCCAGATTTGAAACGCAAATAAATATAATTGCAGAGCTATTTTCAGACACCAGCTGTTTGTATAGGTGTACCCAATGGGGAGGAGAAAACGGGGAAATTACCCCACCCCTGAGGCCCTGAAGGTCCGTACGTGCCCCTTTGGCCGTATGTGCCCCAATTTGGAAAAGGGACCGAATTTTTACCATTATTTATTGACCAATTATTCCGACCACCATCCCGGTAAGCACGCCGACGTCGGCCGACGTCGGCAGATGTCCGCATCTCGACAGCGGCATTCCGACGTCGGCATCTCGGCACTGAAAGCAACTGGGCATGCCGACATGGGCCGATGTCGGCAGATGTCGGCAGATGTCGGCTTTCTTAGCATATGTTCGTAAGTAACTTTAAGTATAAAAAAGTACCGCACATTTTGAGATAATTGGCAAGCTGATTATTTTGTATACAAAATTGAAGAAAAAAATCAATCTAAAAGCCATGATTGTTTTAATGTTGCAAAGTTTGTACGAACGCGGCAACAATATTGTGCAAACGATCGTTCGCCGCCATGGTGGTCGTGCTACTACGTCTACATGTGTTTTTTAACCGTTTTCAAAGTGTATAAGTTGGCATCCAAGATCGTTTCGAATTCGTTATCGGTGCAGAAAACAAGATTATTGGTTACAAGTGTGACATAAAACGGGACCTTCAGAGCAACAAACGTTCCTGATTATATGTATGTAATTGTAGACGAATATCTGCGGATATATTTATTCGGACGTATGCGTTATTCTACCCCCCTTTATTAGGTACATATGTTATGTAGCAATTTAATATTCTTATAAATAACGCGCTCTAGCCCTTGACGGTTGTTGTCGCGGCGACCGACTGTGACCGGGGGGGGGGGGGGGGGCATATTTCCCAAGTGTATACAGCTGGAGGGCGTGTTTGGAAATAGCAACCACTTAGGGGGACATAAGTCAGTCAAAAATATAGATATAGCTTTTTTCTGCTTTTTTTTTGGGGGGGGGGGGCATCGTCCATACTTGGTTCTCCAATATATCTTCCGCTTTTTTAATATGTTTGAAAAGTTTGATTTTGGGAAATTGTTCCCCAAAAATCATTTTTGGGGGGGGAACAATTTACCAAAATAAAACTTTTCAAACATTCAAAAACCGGAAGATATATTAGAGAACGAAGTATGGACGATGCCCTGCCCCCCCCCCCCCCCCCCCCCCCCCCCCCCCCCTCCCCCCCAAGCAAGGCAATATATATATTGTACCGACTTATGTCTCCCTAAGTGGTTGCTATTTCCAAACACGCCCGCCAGCTGTATACACTTGGGAAATATGGACCGGGCGAGGTCACCGGGTCAGCGCCCGCAGCGCTGGGCCGGCCGAGCGCAGCGGAATCGGTAGGCCGGAGCGGGGCAGTCAGTTTGCGCCAGGCTCGGGGTTCGCACGCGGTGCGGTACTCAGTACTGGAGGCTTGAAGGAAATAGTCCACCTTCAACATTAGTTTTAAACTGAGATAGCAGTTTTGTAGCCCGTGTTGAGAAATCCTTATCTTGGCTGTTTTCTTGACTGAAAAGACTCTCCAGCCGAAGATATTTGACTTGTTGGCGAAGGAATACGGCGCATATATGATGTACCGTACCGTCTGAAAGTGCCAGCACTGCCATGGAGCATGCGCAGAACAATAACGCACACCATAAAATCAATAATTTACAACCTTCTGTCCTGAATTGGCGCGATGTAGGACCATTTTTAAACAGAAAAAAAGAAACTGTATTAAAAAATATAATAAAATCGTGTTCTGAAAAAATGTCCGAAGGTGAACTATTTCCTTTGAGCAGGGCAGTTGTATGCGGTTTCGCCGTCTGTTTGTTTCTTTAGTCTTTATGTGTATTCGGTCAATATCATCCAACATTATGAATTTAATGTAAAATGTTAATGATTGCAGTAACTATGAAAAATCAAGCACGCGAGCATTCAATGGGGCACCACCATAAATTTCCCCTCCGCTAGAGGCGCTGATGATCAACTGCTACCAAGCGGACCGGCGCAGGGTAATAGCACATGCGGAACTTTATATACTTTTGGGGTTGTAGCTACAACTGCATCCTCAAAAATTAAAAAACCCCAATTATGAATATTACAACCCCAACATTGTCAGTGAATGCATACCTAAGTAAATCAAGGGCGGATCCAGCCAGCCGTTTTGGGGGGGGGCAAACCGTTTTTTAAGCGGACCTTACCTACCCCCAATTTCGAATTTCTTCCCGGATTTGGGCCACTTTATTTTGCAACCACACGATTTCGATTTTTTTCCCCATTTTTTTTTTTAGGTTTTCGACCTTTTGGGATATCGAAAAAGGAAAGATGTCAGCTTGCAGTTTGTATTGTTCCGACATTGCCTTACACTGATAAAAACTATGTCAATTGTCAGCTGTACCCAGGGGCGTCGCCGATAATTTTTGAGTGGGGGGGTCGGCTGAAATGACGACAAAAAAATGTACCCCAATTTGTTATGCGTGTATTTAAGCCTTTGCAACATTTCTAATGTGGATTTGCATGTTATAGTAGGTACTTGTTATTTAGCGCCGCGAAGCGGCGCGAATTTTTTTTTCTCGGGTTTGCCTGATAAAACCCAGAAACATAGGCATTTTTAGCTTCTTAGCCTTGTAGAGGATAAGAAGCTAAAAATGTTATTCATTCAATTCAGCGTTACGACGAAACGAAGACGATGACGATGGCTTCGTTATGACGATGGCCACTGATGTGACGCCGCGAAGCGGCGTGAACATTTTAATTTTAGGTCGTGGAAAACGCATTTTTAATATTGGAACCAGACCGTGAGTGGAGCCAAGCCTCAGGTAACCCCTTTTCCTGGTTGCACATCTCGGTATGATGCAAAATGTTGAAATGAAGGTAGTTTTTCATATACATTAGCCTCGGATAGTAAATCACGATGGCCGGTGGCAGTCTGCGCTCAATAGTACATATGATAATAATAACTGTAGTCTGTATACATACCTATGTACCGAACTGTAACAAACAACTGGTAACGGTGCAAATGGTTTCAAAGTAGCAAGAGGCAGACCGACATTTCCGCGCATAAATGGTCCCTGTGGATCTGGAGGAGCCTGGGGGAGATGGCTTGGGGAGATAGTCCTGGCCTGGTCCCCACTATTAGCTCTTCGGGCCAACAAGTTGGGCACCGCTGGAACAGCTTCCGGTTGCCGAAGTCCGCGTCTTTGCGTTCGCGTCGCCTTTTTCGGAACTCGGCAGACAAGCTAAGCATGTAGCCCGCTTTAAAGATAATATTTTATGAAGAGAGTTGGCCCTGGGGCCAGCAATTACCGCCAAGGAGAGCCTCTGCAAGACACTTAATGGAATTAATTTTCCAAATTTGTATATGCAATTGCGGAACTTGTGTCATGCCGCGAAGCGGCGCGACATTTTTCAGTTTTTGACTAAGGCTAGCTTGATTTTGACTGCTGCAATTTTGGGATGCCCAGTACCGTTCTAAAAACGCAAATATAGCATGCATTAAATTTCACGTCTTGGGGGGGGGGCCAAAACATAGTTTGGCCCCCCCTTAAACAGGCTTGGGGGGGCCATGGCCCCGTTCGCCCCCCCCCCCCCTGGATCCGCCCTTGGTCGTGGGTCTAGTTATTCCTTCGTCGACGACGAAATCATTATTTATGAACGTGTTCATTTGTTTTCTTAAAATTTCACAGAACACGGAATTTTATTGTTTTTTATATGCGTTGAGGTTCATATTACAGTTATTTATATATATTTTTTATTTTGTTTTTGGGGGGGGGCCAAAAGACATGTTGCCCCCCCCCCCCCCCTTCCAGGCTTTTGGGGGGGGGGGGGGGCATGGTCGGATTGACCCCCCCCCCCTGGATCCGCCAGTGAAGTAAATACATACTGTGAACGGTATGCAAAATCACCAAAGGATTTTCAATAACAATTATAACAAAATAATGCAAAAATATATGAAGTATGAACACAGGAAAGAACAAACTTGAAATTGTTAGTAAAGTTTGTCATAAAATAACATTGAAAATCCAACAATAGGTACAACATATTATCTCCAAATGACTGAGAACGACTATGTAGGTACCCAGGGCCTACATAGTCGTTCATATTTCATATTCAGATCATATTCAGTTGAGTCATACACACTAAAGAACAACACTACTTATTGACAAACAGGTAACTTTGTCAATTTCAGACACACAAAATGGTAATAGGTATAGGTGTTTACATCAAAAACATGAGCAAAGCAAGATTGAGTGTAGCATATTTCACATTGGGCTTAGTTCTGGATAAATGTCACACATTAGAATGCACCCTTACATGGTTCGCCAAAGGTATTACAATTTGAGTTTAAATATGTTGGTGAAATTGACACTTAATGAAGAACTTGACCAATATTATAAATATGTTTGTGTCTGAAAGCATACCAACCATCCTAAGCTGGAAAAAGAACAGAAATAATCAGACCTAAATCAAATGAGTAAAAGTCATGATTATCACAACCTTCAATGTTTAGCCAGACAAACATTATTTTCACAAGATATACCTGGTCATTGTGTTGAAAAGTAGAGGGCCACATCAGTAAAAGTCATTTTAAAAGAAAATAGCTTAATCCAAGGCACCTAATCCTACATCAACCAAACCAAAACTTATCGAAAACAGCAGAAATATTGAAAAGCAATAACACACATACGTCAATGCAACGGACAAGATAAATGCGCATATTTTGGCATAGCCGCGTCATATTTGCCTCTTGTATTATTACTAAAGCGATGTTGTTTGGTTCTCGCCTAATTTGTTTGCCTTGTGGGAAATATGTTATGTGTATTTTTATATCTCAGCTCACCTCAGCTGTAATATATAAAAGGGCCGGACCTAGACCATTGTCATCACCAGATATTTGAAGTTCGAGAGGCCATTTTTCTGGCAGACGTTTGCGTCTTAAGAAACGACTTTT
>JAXIVJ010003538.1:0-92889 GCA_036785665.1 Chirona hameri
AGCCAGAGCCAGAGCCAGAGCCAGAGCCAGAGCCAGAGCCAGAGCCAGAGCCAGAGCCAGAGCCAGAGCCAGAGCCAGAGCCAGAGCCAGAGCCAGAGCCAGAGCCAGGGCCAGAGCCAGGGCCAGGGCCAGGGCCAGGGCCAGGGCCAGGGCCAGGGCCAGGGCCAGGGCCAGGGCCAGGGCCAGGGCCAGGGCCAGGGCCAGGGCCAGGGCCAGGGCCAGAGCCAGGGCCAGAGCCAGAGCGAGAGCGAGAGCGAGAGCGAGAGCGAGAGCGAGAGTGAGAGCGAGAGCGAGAGCGAGAGCGAGAGCGAGAGAGAAGAACTAAGAGTGCTCAAGACAAGAACCTGTTGCAAGATGATTTGAACAAATTGCATACTTGGAGTATAAAATGGCTCTTACGGTTTAACCAAGCTAAATGTAAAATCATGCATATTGGGAAGAAAAATCCATCAAGTACTTATAATCTAGGTGGCGCTGTATTGCAGATAACAAAGAAGGACTTGGGTGTGCTGGTGACAAGTGACATGAAGATTGAAGGTAGCTGAACGGGCAGGACGCGCAGCAGCAGCAGCAGGGAATTCGATGCTTGGGAGAATTCGTAGGACCTTCACCTGCCTAGATATGCCCACTCTCCCAGCTCTCTACAAGGCCCTTGTTCGCCCTCGAATGGAGTTCGCAGTACAGGCCTGGTCCCCACAGCTAAAGAAGGATATCACCAAACCGGAAAGAGTCCAAAGGTAGGCAACAAAACTGGTCCCTAACTTAGCACATCTCCCATATGAAGACCGACTTGAAAGGCTTAAGCTCACAACATTAGAAGATCGAAGACTCCGAGGAGATATGACAGAAGTCTTCAAAATCCTCAAAGGCCATGATAGAATAAAGGAGAACTTCCTTGAACTCGGCCAAGCAGCAACCAACCACAGAACTCGCGGGCATACTCCGAAATTAAAGAAGCACCAACATAGAACTAAACAAATATTAATGTTTTTCTCAGCACGAGTTGTCAACAAATGGAACGAACTTCCAAACCGGGTAGTGCAAAGTTGCAACATCACGTCATTTCAAAACCGTTATGATAAGTTCATTTCCACCTCACGAGAAGAGGAATCATCCTATGAGCTATCCTAGCTCCCTTGTCTCTTGCCTTAATCTCTTGGTAAGCAACTTCTAGGTAAGCAGCATAAGGTCAAAATTCGAAATTGATGCATCTAAATAAAAACAGCATGTTTCTGGACCTCTTTCGCCTAAAATATGCAGTGGGTTTATTTGTTCGTAACTGGTCATTAATAACCAAAAAGAAAGAAAAAAATACGTCATGTAACTCATACTTTAGAAGTCATGTCAGTCAAAAATGGTGATATTGTTTCGAAATTTTGTTTGGAAATTGGCCATATGTGGTTTTCTAATATGTATTCCGTTTGTATAATATCTTTGAAAATTTTGATTTTGTGGGAATTTTTCTGAAAAAATCGTTATTTGTATTTTTTGAGTCAAAAAACAAAATTGGGACAAATCCGAGATAGCGATTTTGTAGCCCTTGACATTGCCTGTCTTTTGGCGTTATATTTTGCATTTTGCTCAAAATATGACCTTTGTACGATATGTTAAAGTGTATCTGATTTTTGTTCTCGTCAAACTCGTGTGTAGTGAGTAGTGACGTCAGTCCGTGGCCAAGAGGCGAAGCTTAATTTGAACAACCTTGAACACTTTTGCGACCGCTGATGGCGTCCGATAAATGGCGCGTGATTAAATTTGCTATATCTAATTTTGTAACGAAATTGCTTCATTTTTGCACAGAAGACGTAAAATTGATGTAGGAGAAGGTACCACAAATTTCACGTTGATAGCGCTATTTGTTTTTGAGCTATTGCGAAAGTTCGTCAGGGGGGGGGGGATTTTTTCGCCACCCCCCAGTCAATTGTTAAGCCATTAATGTCGGAATATATTCAGTCAAAGCTGCCTCATCTCGATCAGTCGTTCAGTTCCACCTGGTTTTTCAATCATCGCAAATTAAAATAAGAAAATACAGCATTGTGGAAATAGGTGTGAAAGGTTAAACTGTCGTAAAAATAGTATCAGCTGACATTTATGTCGTTTCATGTTTAGTGCATTTTTAATGTAGATACAATTTAACAGGTAGGTGAATTACACCGAAGGAAGAAAACAAGCTTGCAATGCAAAACGTGGATTGGTGTTTATGCAAATATATTTTAATTTCTACCAAATGGCCAATTAAAGCCGTCAAATTACGGCTTAAAATCCATTACAAAGTATCCAAGCACTTCGAGTCTATGATAAGCCACCATAATTTATTTGGAGAAATTTCGACCTTGTTCTCAAGTGAAAATCGAATCATTCATCGGTTTTGGCTTTCAGCCCAAACCGATGAGTGACGTACCTACCAGAGTGACCTACCAGAGTTCATTGATACTCAACTTTACATCCGCTGTGGTCAGTCTCATAGGAATGTGCAAACTAGTTCCCGGATAAATTTATTAGCAAAGTTACCTGGCATCTCGCATATATTTTTGAGTGATAAGATCTTACGTTTATTCCCAGCATGATATAGATTAGTAGCATGTATGTAATACCTACGAGCATGTCACTTGTTGTAAACTGTATTTTTTCCCCTTTGACCTGCGAAACTTCACCAATAACTTTGTTTGGTTCCAAATAACATCATTCTCCGGGAATGGAATCAGTCAAGTTTTCCGTTTTTCATATGACTGGAGTAGAATTACGACAATTCTGTGTTTTCAAATATTACTAGGGTCAGTCCCTAAATTTAGAGGGTTTTAAAATTACTAGGGACACTGTCCTAAGTGTCCCTAGTGGTGGCAAGGCCCAAGAGACAACCACTAACATTATCCCTAATCTATTGTTTGGTATCAGTTTTACGTTAATGGTAACTATTTGCAGAATGTCAGCAACGATTTCCGGATAAAGTACGGATAAATCCAGAATATTTGATCCATGCATACGTCCTTATTTATAGTATAATGGCTGGAAAGGCCATTAGGAAAGGAAATTGTATCGTCTGTTAGGCCGACTTGGGCGCGAGGCCAAACGCATCCTATCAATTTTCCTTAATTATGATGATCTGTGGCTCGCGATGGCAATTCGTCGTTATAAAAGGATTAAGGGCAGGATCAGAGTTGCACGCACGTCAATACAGTCAACTTCCTACTCTACATTTTGCCGGTGTACAGAAATGGCATGTGGACAAAAAGCATTTGGAACATCGCAAAAATGTTTTTTCTTGAAAACTATTTTAGAACACATCAGGGTCTGTGGCAATCGTATGCACACAGCTTGGTTTATACAAACACACAATTTATTGGTACAAGTGCCCTGGATTCAATCCCTTAACCCTATTTGTAACAGGGGGGCGGATTCCGCCCCCCCCCCCTCATGTTTTTCGCAGATATCTCCAGAACGGCTAGGAGCAAGCCCATGAAATTTTGGGACTTTTCATAGAATTGAATACCGCATTTTGAGTCAAAATTTTGAGTTCTTAACCTGAACAGAGGCGGTTCCAGGGTACAGTTTTGGGTGGGTTCGGAGGCGATATTCGGCGATAATACGGAAATGCGATTTTCACGGTTTCTTCCTAACTGCCTCAAGTATGAAGGAGTTACATCGGTTCACGGTGATTGCAACAAGTGAAAATTAGTTGATGTTAATTAAATATCATAAAAATTCCATGGCAGAGGCGGTTTCAGGGCTTGAAAAGGGGGGGGGGGAGGGGGTTCCAGGAAGTATTCAATGCTTGGCGGGAAGCAAATAGAGCAATGTAAGGGGCATTTATAGTTATCAAGATGTAAAAGATAGCTTCTGCTTCCATTATTTGCATAATTTATTACATATAGAGTTTCAGGGGCGTGTTCAGGCACATGAAAAGGGGGGTGACTGGCTTGGTGATGACGATATGCCAGCGATAACGGCGCAATAGACGGTTAGCTTATAATGATATATGCACATATGAGGCCAGAAAAGGGAATAAAGTCATTTTTTGCAGAGGTGCGCTCAGGAATGGAAGAAAGGGGGTCATATTATTGCAAGGAAACTAAGAGGCATGGGCGTACAATGACATAACATACTGTAGTTTTCGGATGAAACACGCACCACAGGCTACTCTACGAACGACTATAAGATAATAGGCGAGCCCAGGTAGGCTAAAAGTGGGGTAAGCAATGTTAATTGAAGTTGTAAGTGAAATAGTCACTGTTGACTAGTTAGTATCATAATAGCGGATAATATACTTATCAAAAGGTATTGACCCGCCCCAGTTTGGATCCTGGATACGCCTATGATGAAGTACAACATGTAAAAAGGAACTATCTACGATCAGTAACATATTTATAGTGCTGGGTAGCAATTTGTCTGCGGTTAATATTTTTTCCCATTTTACCCCCCTTTTTCACTAACCTGGTATCGCCTATGGCAAAAATATGATTTTAACTGTTTTGTCTAATGTCACAATCACATACCATTTAATTTATATATAAAAAACATAAAAAATAGTTTTATTACGCATTTACTTCACCCCATATTGAGTGACCTGCACACGTCTATGATTTTTGAATTTTCAAACGCCACTATCATATATCCCTTTCCAATTCCATCTCTATCGATTCGTATTAATTGTGTTAAAATCGGTCTATAAACATGATAGCTATGTTGGATCAAAAATACCACTAAAATTTGTGGTTTTTGCCTCCCCTATCAAAAATTTAGATTTGTATTATTATTTAGAAATGTAGATCGTGTTGAGGGGAACCAAACACCGTTTCATTTTTGAAAATCGGACGGGTAGATCTCAAGATCTCCTGGGGGGGGGGGGGGCGGAATCCGCCCCCCCCCTGTTACAAATAGGGGTAGCCAGGAGCCTGTTACAAATAGGGTTAACTGGTTTTCTTCTAAGTTGGGTATTGCATGACTTTAGACATACACAAAGCAGTCGAGTTGTATGTTAAATACATCAATGTTGAATTTGTACTTAACATCGAACCAACTCCATTCCATATTGCCATATGAAAAGCAAAAAACCATGCATACATTACAGGGAAATATTCACCTTTTGATCTACTTTTCTGCATTATCTTATGCATCGTGTATGGTATATGCAGATTGCAAATTGCAAATTGCAAATTGCAAAAAAAAAAGCAAATTGATCGAGTCTCAATTTAAAAATGAAATCACAACATTTTAAATTTCTATTGTTTTGTTCTCGGAAATTTAACAAACAAGTACATATACTTCTTTCGGAGGTCATGCTCGGTGTTTTCCCTTTATTATTTGGAAGCGCGACATATCTGGCGCTTTTCTTTCTTTTCATAACGTCTCTGATTGGTCCCTGAAACAAATCACCGACACTAAATAGGTCGCCGTTGCGTGCCCAAGTGAACTTCCGATTTCATTGCCAGTTTTTCATTGTTTGTTGATTTGTTGTTCTAAATTATTTTGTCTTCTTCTCTGCATGATAAGCTAAAGCAAAGTGTTGTATACAGCCAGATACACAACTGTATAACACGCCTCATGTTGAAAACAAATGAACCAATTTTCACAAATTGAGGGTCGCAACCACTAACTAGGCCGTCTTAGCGTGCCCAAGTTAACTGCTAATTTGGTTACCTTGTTATTCAATGTGTGTTGATTGTTAAGGATATAAGGGCACATAATCACAATAGACAGAGTGCAAGACATATTTTCCATACAATTTTGTCAAAAAACAATTCGAGACAAGCCCGGAATTCGAAATTCGTTACCAAGTACTTGCAGGTACTGGTCGTTATAAGCGTGGATCGCTTATCAAGTTTGTCTTTAAATATATCTCGGTAGGTATTGTTATATGCAAAATGTGATACATTTAAAATATATTTTGATCTCGTCTATCGATTTCAAGTAATAACTCATTTTTTGTTGTGGAAAAAGGTGAATATTTCCCTTTAACAGCGCACTAACAGTCAATAAATCTATAGCACAAAACGCTGGAACCTCACCTCAGCACCACTTGACCCTCACAGGCGCTTTCTCTCTGCTCGCACGCCGGCGCACTCGGCTCGTGACCGCTAGTGACCCCAGGCGGTGTCGTGTGCCTTGCGGCGCAGTCTAACTGCCAGAGCGGCGCTCGGCCGGCACGGGGAAACGGGACCTGTCAAGACCACCACGCAAACGCTTGGACGCATTTTCTGTTTCTTTATTTAATAAGAATAAAATAGTTCAATTATTTATAATGGTATAATTATCTCATAGTAATACTAAGTAGCAAGATGCAACGAAGTGACGTGAAAATTCATGTGAATTACTTCGATATATAGACAATGTGCTTGATTACTTGTATACTATTTTCCCAAAATTGACACATGTTGCCGGTCGACATCGACCAAATTAAGCACAGCCTTTCTTACATAACCACTGCTAACACGATGCCAGGCAGAGCGCTCTGTTGCAGGCATCGCGACAGCTCCCGCGAACAGGCAGTTTGCCTACATTCACTCGCCGTTGTTGTTTCTCCACAGATCGGTGACAGTCTGCGACATAAGTTTGACTCGGCCACCATGATGCAGACGGTCCGCCGCCGTCGCAGGATCCGTCTCAGACCCAAGTACCCACGCCAGAGACGGCCCTCCAAACGTGACCTCGTCTACCTGGACGACTCTCCAAACTACTGCGACCAGAACGAAAAGTAAATAGGCTGCTTAGGAGCAGATACTGGAATTCATGAAGCATCACAAGTCCATCCGTTTTCGGAAAACACTATGTGCAAGGTTCAGGTCACGGAATTTTATGAACGATGGTTCCATTGCCATACATATCAACGGTTTTACATTATATGCTTCCAATTTTCGTTGATGCTTGACATTGATGTCAGCCTCTTATTTTCAATCGCCAGACTACAATTTGTCAGCAAAAATTGTAATATTGTGCAAGCTTTGATAATATTACTACACTGCAATACAAGCTTCATACGTATTCCTTTTGACTCTATACATGACCAATTTATCTCCCGAATTGTTTGCTGGTGCACCCCTTCTGCTGATGCCCTATGACACCGGTGACCTGTGATAACCCTAGTGACCTGTGATGACCTTGGTGACCTTCGCTGACTTTGGTGGCCGGTGACGACCCTGGTGATCTTTCATTACCCTAGTGACCTTTCATTACCCTGGTGAACTTGTATTACCCCGGTGACCTTGCATTACCCTGGTGACCTTGCATTACCCTGGTGACCTCTGATAACCTTGGTGACCTGGCTATGACCCCTGCAGGATTGGCATCCCGGGAACCCGCGGCCGAGAGTGTAACCGCACCTCGTGGGGCATGGACGGCTGCAACCTGCTCTGCTGCGGCAGGGGCTACCGCACCGAGGTGTTGGAGGTCTCGGAGAAGTGCAACTGCCGCTTCGTCTACTGCTGCCACGTGCAGTGCGAGCAGTGCAACAAGACGGTGACGAGGCACACCTGCAACTGAAGTGGGCCAGGATGGACTGGCGAGGAGTCTCGAGGGAAGAAGACTTTGACGAGAAGTACTTGCATGTGAAGTGTTTGGACGATGAGGACTTGGATGGGCAGACGAGGACGAACAAGGCCTGGACAATGAGGATTTAGACGAAGAGCACTGGGACGATGCTGACTGGGATGAGAGGAGGAATTGGATGAGGAGGATCGGACGGAAGGAACTAGAATCAACAGGACTTGGACGAGAAGGACTTGGGGGGCATGGATAACTTGTACAAGGAGGACTCCGACGAGATGCACTTGGACTCGGACTCGAACAAATAGGACCAGGGCGATGTGGACTTGGACTAGGAAGACCTGAACTTGGACTCGGACTCTGAAGAAGAGAACTCGGGTGCGTGACTGGGGGACTCTGCGTGGTGTGAGACGCATAACCTGCACTGGCACAAGTCGCTTGATCTGAAGCGGTTACGCGTTGGCCGTCGGAAACGACTGTCAGGTCGGTGACCGGAAGGCGTTATCTAGCAGATACCTTCCGCAGACATATACTGAAGCGCTCTGGTCTGCACCACCCCTGTGGTGAACTGACTAGAGATATTCTTAAGCAGGATGAATGAAGTTAAACTCAGTGCCGGTGACTGGAAAGTTACAGTTGACAGGCAGAGTCACAGAGTCGCAGCAAGTGTGATCGGGATGTTATAGAGGCGAGAGACGTCAAGATGCGAACAAGCGGGCTGACCAACTCACAATCAGTGTTATAAGTTGATGATACATGTTCTGTGAGTTTGTCTGATCTGGGTTATGCGAAACCATCACCTCATCTCCTGCACTGGTAATATTATTTGGTACGAATATCTAAATGTCCCTCATTGTCTGATTTCGGTAATGCTCAACAGGCAGGGAGCACAGCTCCACCAAAACCGCAGTGTTGGATGTTGGTCCTCAGTTGACAGATTATGCTGATTGCAATTTGCGCGTGTACATACAAGATATTAGTGTGCCAGGGAAGTGTGAACTCATCTACTGTCTATCCCATCATGTATTCCTAAGATAATCATGATCGTACTGCATGACTGCGAGATGGCTTTGACTTCTTAGACGCGTGTTCCGTGGTGTTGCTAGAACTGGTACAGCAACATGTGAACAGTGGTCGGGAATGTGGAATGTGAAAGGTAGCATACAGTCAAGAGAATTGCGACGGATAGTGATCAGTGGCAACAGCGCATGCGGAGAGGAATTAAACGCGTGTATACGCGTTTCGTCAGAAATACATACTTCTCCAGCACCATGAGAAAATAAATCGCATACACACATGCCGCTTATCGTGAGCGTTTTGTGTATTATGTGTGTTTGAGTGCAATCTGGTCCCATGGCGACGTAGGAGTCTTCAGTCAAAACGCGCGCACTAGCGTCAAATAGCAGCACATGTTGTTACCACTTATCACTAACCTGCAGTCTTTGTCAGTTGATGCATTTTGCAATATTATAAGTTCCTCTTAGGTTGCAGCTGATGCTAAGGCTGTTGTGTAAACCTACTTGCAGTTGTATGTACGATGGCGATGCTTGCTGGCGATTGATGTATTTACAAATCTGCTAGTTATCTTTGTACGTTTCAGCTCGGTGGGTGAAAGCGTCATTTGCAGCTCTTTGTCGACAGGCCAATTACCTATTTCAGGTTTCATTTGTGAAACAATCGTAATGGTAACCTTGCAATCTTTGACTTATGTGCTGTCGGCGATTCTGAAAGACATGTTTTTTTGCGTGTCACCGTTACGACGTTTCCTTTTCGTCACGTATATTATGTACAGAAGTGTGTAAATAAATACATCCAATGGATGCTAGTCTAACCATGTTGCGTACACTTGTATATTCCTACCGCGATGGTATTATTCAAAGTTCGTCATAGTCACATTTTATTGTAGTATTCTACCAAAGTTCTTTTGGATTTGAAATGCGTTATTTATTATCCCTGGTTATTTCGCTATATAGAGCAAGCCACAACATATAATGCACATATATTGAAATAGAAAGACAAAAATCGTAATTCGTAACAAATTCGTTTGGTGTTGTTTCATAATTATAATATCATTGCAAACTATAGCAAATATAAGTGAAGTTTTGTTGTAACATGGCAGCTCCATACCGCCAACTGGAGGCTTCATTGTCAACTGTATATAAAGATATATTGAAATGATTTAAATATGAGACACGTGGTCAGTAGCCGCTCGAACATTAGCGAGTAGGTACTTAACCCGGCATTGACTGGGGTCTCAACAGAACACCATTGATTGGGGGGGGGGGGGCGTTAAACCTCCCCTCCCAGTTATCTTCCGAACCAATTATCTCAGCGAGACGCGCAATGCGGCAATCGAAAACTCTTAGTGAGATGAATCTAAAGCATACTAAAACAATGCCAAAGTGAGGTAAAATGTCAGGTCACGGTCAGGACAAAGGTCAAAATAGACGTATTTGAGTTTATGGGCCATACTTTCCATCCAAAGCCTTCGATTACAACCATGATCACCCAAAGTGCTGCCAAATGTATGATACACATCTCGCATGAGCCAAAGTGAGATTGTTGGCCAAGGTCAAGGTCAGGTCACAAAAGGTCAATATGCTCAAAATATCTACGAAAGTCATGCAACACATGTTTTATGAGTTATTTTCCACGTATAATTCGATAGTGATAGTCATTTTACCACCTGACTTCATTTAGGTGAAGTTAATGTCAAGTTCAGGTCAAGTTCAAGTCACTGAAAGTCAAAAATTGCAATTAATAAATATAAATAAAAAGGCATGTTTCTAGACCAAATTTGTTTCCGAAATACAGTGGTGCCATTTATTTGTCTGTATCTGGTAAAACAAAAACGCATTTTTGTAATATGATGTCATGATTTACCCATACCGTATGTGCCATAAGTCAGTCAAAAATGGTGATATCATTCTGAAATTTAGTCTGGTAGTTTCTCTTATGTGGTTCTCTGGCATATATTCCGGCTTTTTGGATATCTTTGAAAAATGTATTTTTGGGGCATTCCCCCCCCCCCAATTTTTTTATTTTATTTTTTTGGATTAAAAAAACAAAAGTTTAAAAATTATGAGATAGCCATCTCGTAGCCCTTGCCATTTTCTATCTTTTGACGTTTTTGGATTGCATTTTGCTTAAAATATAGCTTTTGTACGGTCTGTTACATTTTAGATGTTTTTGGTGTAGAACTCGTGTGTAGCGACGTCACTGAATTCAATATAACTAAAATTTTGTCGATGAAAATTCTTTATGTTTTTCACAGAAGACGTAAACGTGATTTAGGAGAAGGTACGCGAAGTTTCACGTTGATAGCGCTATTGGTTTTTGAGCTATTGCGAAAATTAATCAGGGGGCGTTAACCCCCCCAGTCAATGGCGTATTAATGCCTAGGTAATGTGGAACTACGTCAGATGCCACACAATTAAAAATTATTATAAGGCAAGTGGGAAATTTTAAAACCAACTGTTGCTAAAAGTTATTGTGAAGAGAAATGGGTCGTTTTGTTATTATACTGGGACCACTTCTTATTCATGTACAAGAACGAGTAATCTTAAACGAACTTGTCATGTTCAAGACAACACAAGATTTATGGCCTACAATCCAATAACGAAGATCGAGTCTCTCCAGCGAAAATCTAAGAAACGTGAACTCTTGTTATTATACTGGGACCACTTGTTATTCATGTACAAAAACGAGTAAACTTAAACGAACTTTTCATGTTCAAAGCAACATAATATTTAGGGCCTTCAATCCAATAACGATGGTCGAGTCTCTTCAGCGAAAATCTAAAAAACGTCAACTCTTGTCAACCTATGCATAAAGCGCGCCTATACCAGCGCTTCCAGCTTCACCGTTTGGCGGCGCCACCGTCCTTCTCGATTTGCCTTGTTGCCGCGGCGCTGTGAGCGCTGTGGGCAGACGACGCTCCGCTGTGTGCAGACAGACGCTCCGCTGTGGGCAGACGACGCTCCGCTGTGGGCAGACAGACGCTCCGCTGTGGGCAGACTGACGCTCCGCTGTGGGCAGACGACGCTCCGCTGTGGGCAGACAGACGCTCCGCTGTGTGCAGACGACGCTCCGCTGTGGGCAGACAGACGCTCCGCTGTGGGCAGACAGACGCTCCGCTGTGGGCAGACAGACGCTCCGCTGTGGGCAGACAGACGCTCCGCTGTGGGCAGACAGACGCTCCGCCGTGGGCAGACAGACGCTCCGCTGTGGGCAGACGACGCTCCGCACCAGCGGCGCCACCGTCGCACCGCACGATGGCGCTGCTAGCACGTGCTTCAACAAACTAGCAGCGTTAAAGGAAACTGTTCACCTTTAAACAAGCTAAAAAAGCTCAGAAATGATTGAGAGAAGCTAGAAATGAATTATCATGTTACTAGTAAGCCATACAAGTACATATGAACGCGGGAAAAAAATATAATGTCAGTTATTTAGTTCCAATTAATATTTTCCACTGAATTGAGTGAAATAATGCGAAATCAGAATGCTAAGAAGCACGCAATGACATCTGCACGTGCGGGACGTATAATTCCACTAAGAATATTGCTGAGAAAAGTGTTTATAGACGATTATCAAGATATATCTCTCAAAGTTCATTCGTGCAATGAAGAGAATAAGGTGCTGGAACAGCATGTTCTTGTTCAGCGCTATATATGTATTTCAATGTTTATAATACTTATTCCCAAGTCATACGTCATAATCATACGTCAAATCAGCCAATCAGTGATGGGAGATAGGACGGATACTCGTTCCGGCTTCTAGGACTCCGGTAAGCCAATTCGAATTCATTAAGGGGTTTCTATGAAGATAAGTAAGACTCAAGGGTCATACTTTGTTCGTTACTTTTACTCAGGTATAACAGTTAGTTTTATATTTTTCGAAGTTTTCAAGAGTATTAAGGTGTAAAAACAAATATTTCAGCGCTCATTGTGGCGCCTTCCTCAGTGAGTGGAAGGCGCCACAATGAAGATGTTAAAATTTCTCAAGTCAATTTTCTAGCATGGAGAACAGCTTGGCTATCTCAACTCAAAACCCCATTGACGAGGTGAACTGTTCCGTTTAACCCGCCCCCCGCTGGGGGGGGGGGGGGGGGGGGGGGAGAGGGGAAATTTTACCGCCTCCCCCCTCCCGGGTTTTCTCAATAACTTGAAAACTATGAGCGATAGCGACGTCAAACTTTCAGTACCTTCTGCTGCATCAATTCTACGTCT
Organism: Chirona hameri; assembly: GCA_036785665.1. Classification (NCBI taxonomy): domain Eukaryota; kingdom Metazoa; phylum Arthropoda; class Thecostraca; order Balanomorpha; family Balanidae; genus Chirona; species Chirona hameri. Next base: position 12,708 of record JAXIVJ010003538.1, read on the forward strand.
TCTTAAAAAAACACTGAAATTGAGGTAGTACTTGGTAAGAAAATGACGTTTTAATGACGTCATGTCATGCCATTTTTGGTGGAAAAACGATAAATGCTTAGAAATTCGTAGAAAATCGACTTTTCCTGCAAATTGCAAATGAAAAACGTAAAAAAAAGGAACTGACATTCTCCTCAAAATGGCTATCTCGGATTTGCAAAATTTGGGTTTTTAACCCTCAAAATAAAAAATAAACTTTTTCTTAAAGGGAAATTTTCACAAATCAATTTTTTTTTAACGATATTAAAAAAAACCGAATTTATGTTAGACAATCAAGTATGGACGATGCCCAAACAAAATTTCAAAGCAATATCGTTATTTTTGACTGACTTATGGCTCCCGAAGTATAAGAAACTCATGACGTCATTTTTCAAGTTACTTTTTTGGCTTTTTGCGACCAGAGGCCTATTTCACAAAGAAGTTAGTAATTACACATGTTTGCGATTACAAACGCAAGAAAACATTGCAAACCTCACAAAAAGACATTTCACAAAAAAATCACCACCTCTGAATTACCGATTGTAAAGAAAATTGTAAACACAAATGTTAGTACAGCAGAAACCTTGAAATCAAGAACGTTTGTATTAAACTTGATGCTAATGACTGTTGTGAATTGTGGACTGTTGTAGGGGCGGCGCCACCGGGGGGGGGGGGGGGGGCAGAGGGCATCTGCCGCCCCCCCCCAACAACGTATATTCCCCCCCCCCCCCCCCATAATTTCACGGAGGTCCCACTCCCAACAAGGTGCCCCCTGCCACAACTGGCCAAAAGAACAGAAATTATGTGACCCTGGTCAAATTACCTGCATGAGGAAAGCCTGCATGAGGCCACTGCAGGACTCCGGTGCTAGACAGGAGGCCCCCGGTACTAGACAGGAGGCCCCCGCCCCCGGTCCTAGACATGAGGCCCCCGGTACTAGACAGGAGGCCCCCCGTATTAGACAGGAGGCCCCCTGTACTAGATAGGAGGCCCCCGCCCCCGGTCCTAGACAGGAGGCCCCCGGTACTAGACAGGAGGCCCCCGCCCCCGGTCCTAGACAGGAGGCCCCCGCTCCCGGTACTAGACAGGAGGCCCCCGGTACTAGACAGGAGGCCCCCGGTACTAGACAGGAAGCCCTGGTACTAGACAGGAGGCCCCCGGTACTAGACAGGAAGCCCTGTACTAGATAGGAGGCCCCCGCCCCCGGTCCTAGACAGGAGGCCCCGCCCCCGGTACTAGACAGGAGGCCCCCGGTACTAGACAGGAAACCCTGGTACTAGATAGGAGGCTCCCGGTACTAGACAGGAGGCTCCCGGTACTAGGCAGGAGGCTCCCGGTACTAGACAGGAGGCTCCCGGTACTAGACAGGAGGCTCCCGGTACTAGGCAGGAGGTTCCCGGTACTAGACAGGAGTCTCCCGGTACTAGACAGGAAACCCTGGTACTAGATAGGAGGCTCCCGGTACTAGACAGGAGGCTCCCGGTACTAGGCAGGAGGCTCCCGGTACTAGACAGGAGGCTCCTGGTACTAGACAGGACACCCTGGTACTAGATAGGAGGCTCCCGGTACTAGACAGGAGGTTCCCGGTACTAGGCAGGAGGCTCCCGGTACTAGACAGGAGGCTCCCGGTACTAGACAGGAAACCCTGGTACTAGATATGAGGCTCCCGGTACTAGACAGGAGGCTCCCGGTACTAGGCAGGAGGCACCCGGTACTAGACAGGAGGCTCCCGGTACTAGACAGGAAACCCTGGTACTAGATAGGAGGCTCCCGGTACTAGACAGGAGGCTCCCGGTACTAGGCAGGAGGCTCCCGGTACTAGACAGGAGGCTCCCGGTACTAGACAGGAAACCCTGGTACTAGATAGGAGGCTCCCGGTACTAGACAGGAGGCTCCCGGTACTAGACAGGAAGCCCTGGTACTAGACAGGAGGCCCCCGGTACTAGACAGGAAGCCCTGTACTAGATAGGAGGCCCCCGCCCCCGGTCCTAGACAGGAGGCCCCGCCCCCGGTACTAGAGAGGAGGCCCCCGGTACTAGACAGGAAGCCCTGGTACTATATAGGAGGCTCCCGCCCCCGGTACTAGACAGTAGGCCCCCGGTACTAGACAGGAGGCCCCTGGTATCTACTAGATAGGAGGCCCCCGGTACTAGACAGGAGGCTCCCGGTATCTACTAGATAGAAGGCCCCGGTACTAGACAGGAGGCTTCCGGTACTAGGCAGGAGGCTCCCGGTACTAGACAGGAGGCTCCCGGTACTAGACAGGAAACTCTGGTACTAGATAGGAGGCTCCCGGTACTAGACAGGAGGCTCCCGGTACTAGGCAGGAGGCTCCCGGTACTAGACAGGAGGCTCCCGGTACTAGACAGGAAACCCTGGTACTAGATAGGAGGCTCCCGGTACTAGACAGGAGGCTCCCGGTACTAGGCAGGAGGCTCCCGGTACTAGACAGGAGGCTCCCGGTACTAGACAGGAAACCCTGGTACTAGATAGGAGGCTCCCGGTACTAGACAGGAGGCTCCCGGTACTAGACAGGAGGCTCCCGGTACTAGGCAGGAGGCTCCCTGTACTAGACAGGAGGCTCCCGGTACTAGACAGGAAACCCTGGTACTAGATAGGAGGCTCCCGGTGCTAGACAGGAGGCTCCCGGTACTAGGCAGGAGGCTCCCGGTACTACACAGGAGGCTCCCGGTACTAGACAGGACACCCTGGTACTAGATAGGAGGCTCCCGGTACTAGACAGGAGGCTCCCGGTACTAGACAGGAGGCTCCCGGTACTAGGCAGGAGGCTCCCGGTACTAGACAGGAGGCCCCCGGTACTAGACAGGAGGCCCCCGGTACTAGACAGGAAGCCCTGGTACTAGACAGGAGGCCCCCGGTACTAGACAGGAAGCCCTGTACTAGATAGGAGGCCCCGCCCCCGGTCCTAGACAGGAGGCCCCCGGTACTAGACAGGAGGCCCCCGGTACTAGACAGGAGGCCCCGCCCCCGGTCCTAGACAGGAGGCCCCCTCTCCCTGTACTAGACAGGAGGCCCCCGGTACTAGACAGGAGGCCCCCGGTACTAGACAGGAAGCCCTGTACTAGATAGGAGGCCCCCGCCCCCGGTCCTAGACAGGAGGCCCCCGCCCCCGGTACTAGACAGGAGGCCCCCGGTACTAGACAGGAAGCCCTGGTACTATATAGGAGGCTCCCGCCCCCGGTACTAGACAGTAGGCCCCCGGTACTAGACAGGAGGCCCCTGGTATCTACTAGATAGGAGGCCCCCGGTACTAGACAGGAGGCTCCCGGTATCTACTAGATAGGAGGCCCCGGTACTAGACAGGAGGCTCCCGGTACTAGGCAGGAGGCTCCCGGTACTAGACAGGAGGCTCCCGGTACTAGACAGGAAACCCTGGTACTAGATAGGAGGCTCCCGCCCCCGGTACTAGACAGGAGGCCCCCCGGTACTAGACAGGAGGCCCCCGGTACTAGACAGGAAGCCCTGTACTAGATAGGAGGCCCCCGCCCCCGGTCCTAGACAGGAGGCCCCCGCCCCCGGTACTAGACAGGAGGCCCCCGGTACTAGACAGTAGGCCCCCGGTACTAGACAGGAGGCCCCTGGTATCTACTAGATAGGAGGCCCCCGGTACTAGACAGGAGGCTCCCGGTATCTACTAGATAGGAGGCCCCGGTACTAGACAGGAGGCACCCGGTACTAGACAGGAGGCCCCCGGTACTAGACAGGAAGCCCTGGTACTATATAGGAGGCTCCCGCCCCCGGTACTAGACAGTAGGCCCCCGGTACTAGACAGGAGGCCCCTGGTATCTACTAGATAGGAGGCCCCCGGTACTAGACAGGAGGCTCCCGGTATCTACTAGATAGGAGGCCCCCGGCACTAGACAGGAGGCCCCTGGTATCTACTAGATAGGAGGCCCCCGGTACTAGACAGGAGGCCCCTGGTATCTACTAGATAGGAGGCCCCCGGTACTAGACAGGAGGCTCCCGGTATCTACTAGATAGGAGGCCCCGGTACTAGACAAGAGGCTCCCGGTACTAGACAGGAAACCCTGGTACTAGACAGGAAACCCTGGTACTAGATAGGAGGCTCCCGCCCCCGGTACTAGACAGGAGGCCCCCGGTACTAGACAGGAGGCTCCCGGTACTAGACAGGAAACCCTGGTACTAGACAGGAGGCTCCCGGTACTAGATAGAAGGCCGCCGGTACTAGACAGGAGGCTCCCGGTATCTACTAGATAGGAGGCCCCGGTACTAGACAGGAGGCCCCCGGTACTAGACAGGAGGCCCCCGGTACTAGACAGGAAGCCCTGTACTAGATAGGAGTCCCCCGCCCCCGGTCCTAGACAGGAGGCCCCCGCCCCCGGTACTAGACAGGAGGCCCCCGGTACTAGACAGGAGGCCCCCGGTACTAGACAGGAGGCCCCCGGTACTAGACAGGAAGCCCTGGTACTAGACAGGAGGCCCCCGGTACTAGACAGGAAGCCCTGTACTAGATAGGAGGCCCCGCCCCCGGTCCTAGACAGGAGGCCCCCGGTACTAGACAGGAGGCCCCCGGTACTAGACAGGAGGCCCCGCCCCCGGTCCTAGACAGGAGGCCCCCTCTCCCTGTACTAGACAGGAGGCCCCCGATACTAGACAGGAGGCCCCCGGTACTAGACAGGAAGCCCTGTACTAGATAGGAGGCCCCCGCCCCCGGTACTAGACAGGAGGCCCCCGCTCCCGGTACTAGACAGGAGGCTCCCGGTACTAGACAGGAGGCTCCCAGTACTAGACAGGAGGCTCCCGGTACTAGACAGGAAGCCCTGGTACTAGACAGGAAACCCTGGTACTAGATAGGAGGCTCCCGCCCCCGGTACTAGACAGTAGGCCCCCGGTACTAGACAGGAGGCCCCTGGTATCTACTAGATAGGAGGCCCCCGGTACTAGACAGGAGGCTCCCGGTATCTACTAGATAGGAGGCCCCGGTACTAGACAGGAGGCTCCCGGTACTAGGCAGGAGGCTCCCGGTACTAGACAGGAGGCTCCCGGTACTAGACAGGAAACCCTGGTACTAGATAGGAGGCTCCCGCCCCCGGTACTAGACAGGAGGCCCCCCGGTACTAGACAGGAGGCCCCCGGTACTAGACAGGAAGCCCTGTACTAGATAGGAGGCCCCCGCCCCCGGTCCTAGACAGGAGGCCCCCGCCCCCGGTACTAGACAGGAGGCCCCCGGTACTAGACAGTAGGCCCCCGGTACTAGACAGGAGGCCCCTGGTATCTACTAGATAGGAGGCCCCCGGTACTAGACAGGAGGCTCCCGGTATCTACTAGATAGGAGGCCCCGGTACTAGACAGGAGGCACCCGGTACTAGACAGGAGGCCCCCGGTACTAGACAGGAAGCCCTGGTACTATATAGGAGGCTCCCGCCCCCGGTACTAGACAGTAGGCCCCCGGTACTAGACAGGAGGCCCCTGGTATCTACTAGATAGGAGGCCCCCGGTACTAGACAGGAGGCTCCCGGTATCTACTAGATAGGAGGCCCCCGGCACTAGACAGGAGGCCCCTGGTATCTACTAGATAGGAGGCCCCCGGTACTAGACAGGAGGCCCCTGGTATCTACTAGATAGGAGGCCCCCGGTACTAGACAGGAGGCTCCCGGTATCTACTAGATAGGAGGCCCCGGTACTAGACAAGAGGCTCCCGGTACTAGACAGGAAACCCTGGTACTAGACAGGAAACCCTGGTACTAGATAGGAGGCTCCCGCCCCCGGTACTAGACAGGAGGCCCCCGGTACTAGACAGGAGGCTCCCGGTACTAGACAGGAAACCCTGGTACTAGACAGGAGGCTCCCGGTACTAGATAGAAGGCCGCCGGTACTAGACAGGAGGCTCCCGGTATCTACTAGATAGGAGGCCCCGGTACTAGACAGGAGGCCCCCGGTACTAGACAGGAGGCCCCCGGTACTAGACAGGAAGCCCTGTACTAGATAGGAGTCCCCCGCCCCCGGTCCTAGACAGGAGGCCCCCGCCCCCGGTACTAGACAGGAGGCCCCCGGTACTAGACAGGAGGCCCCCGGTACTAGACAGGAGGCCCCCGGTACTAGACAGGAAGCCCTGGTACTAGACAGGAGGCCCCCGGTACTAGACAGGAAGCCCTGTACTAGATAGGAGGCCCCGCCCCCGGTCCTAGACAGGAGGCCCCCGGTACTAGACAGGAGGCCCCCGGTACTAGACAGGAGGCCCCGCCCCCGGTCCTAGACAGGAGGCCCCCTCTCCCTGTACTAGACAGGAGGCCCCCGATACTAGACAGGAGGCCCCCGGTACTAGACAGGAAGCCCTGTACTAGATAGGAGGCCCCCGCCCCCGGTACTAGACAGGAGGCCCCCGCTCCCGGTACTAGACAGGAGGCTCCCGGTACTAGACAGGAGGCTCCCAGTACTAGACAGGAGGCTCCCGGTACTAGACAGGAAGCCCTGGTACTAGACAGGAAACCCTGGTACTAGATAGGAGGCTCCCGCCCCCGGTACTAGACAGGAGGCCCCCGGTACTAGGCAGGAGGCTCCCGGTACTAGACAGGAGGCTCCCGGTACTAGACAGGAAACCCTGGTACTAGACAGGAAACCCTGGTACTAGATAGGAGGCTCCCGCCCCCGGTACTAGACAGGAGGCCCCCGCTCCCGGTACTAGACAGGAGGCTCCCGGTACTAGACAGGAGGCTCCCGGTACTAGGCAGGAGGCTCCCGGTACTAGACAGAAAGCCCTGGTACTAGACAGGAAACCCTGGTGCTAGATAGGAGGCTCCCGCCCCCGGTACTAGACAGGAGGCCCCCGGTACTAGACAGGAGGCTCCCGGTACTAGGCAGGAAACCCTGGTACTAGATAGGAGGCTACCGGTACTAGACAGGAGGCTCCCGGTACTATACAGGAAACCCTGGTACTAGACAGGAGGTCCCCGGTACTAGGCAGGAGGCTCCCGGTACTAGGCAGGAAACCCTGGTACTAGACAGGAGGCCCCCGGTACTAGACAGGAGGCTCCCGGTACTAGACAGGAAACCCTGGTACTAGATAGGAGGCTCCCGGTACTAGACAGGAGGCTCCCGGTACTAGACAGGAAACCCTGGTACTAGATAGGAGGCTCCCGGTACTAGACAGGAGGCTCCCGGTACTAGACAGGAAACCCTGGTACTAGACAGGAGGCCCCCGGTACTAGGCAGGAGGCTCCCGGTACTAGACAGGAAACCCTGGTACTAGATAGGAGGCTCCCGGTACTAGACAGGAGGCTCCCGGTACTAGGCAGGAAACCCTGGTACTAGACAGGAGGCCCCCGGTACTAGGCAGGAGGCTCCCGGTACTAGACAGGAAACCCTGGTACTAGATAGGAGGCTCCCGGTACTAGACAGGAGGCCCCCGGTACTAGGCAGGAGGCTCCCGGTACTAGACAGGAAGCCCTGGTACTAGACAGGAAACCCTGGTACTAGATAGGAGGCTCCCGCCCCCGGTACTAGACAGGAGGCCCCCGCTCCCGGTACTAGACAGGAGGCTCCCGGTACTAGACATACATTCTATAAGAATTTAGAAGCGAAAGTTGTACGTGCCCGACATACCTGGACAAGGTCCGCCCCGCCCTCTGCCGTCACCTGACCTTGAGTGCGACTGCTACCACCGGCCGCAGGCTATCCCAGTCAGGGGTAAATAGCGAGAGCCAAGGCGACTCGAACCCGGGCTGCCACTACCGGGTGAGATCAGAAGCCCAGCGCTTTCCCTACTGAGTTACTGGAGCAGCCCAGCGCCAATAAATACGTCTGGTCCTGGCTATCTAAATTAAGCAGAACAAATGATCGAGGCAATGCACTGTCGATGGCAACATTATCCCTTGCATCTCATCTTTAGGTGATAATTACATTTATATACTGCAATGTGGCTGGGCAGGGACGGTTCAGAGGGCAAATGCATGGCAGCAACAAACGCTATAACACCTTAATTTACTACCGATATTTGGTTATATATAGCCGGCTGTTATATGTATGTCACAATGTCCGTAACACGTATCATGAGAATAAATGACTTTGTTATCATACTTCAATCACGAAACAAAACAACACAAACGGGAACACTTCGAAAAGTTGTTCATCGCTAAAATGCACCAGAAAATCAAATTTTGCCTTGCAGCTCTAGGAGATTAGTACGTTACCTGCAGAGACCAAATATAACATGTCAAGACTGTCGAATGCTTCTTGGTTAATTGTGATGTGCTGCGTCCGAAAATGCATGCATTTTTATTCTACGAGAAAAAAAAAACATCGGCTGTTATTTGTATTTGAAGTTTAACACACAAACCTCCAGACATTCAAGTCTCCCGTGCGTATAATGTTGTTCTTGGAAAAAGTGCATTTCCGAACTTAGCACATACAAATTCACCAGAACCATTCGGGAGCTTTCACATTGTTTAACCCGCGCATCGCTGGGGGGGGGGGGAAATTTTACCTCCCACCTCCTGGATTTTCTCAATAACTTTAACACTATGACATATATTGAAGTGAAACTTTCGGTACCTTATGCTGTATCAATTCTACGTCTTCGGTAAACATTTCATTGAAATTAATTAAATGGTTTGGGAGATAATGAGGTTTTAGTGACGTAATGCCATGCCATTTTTTGTAGAAAAACGATAAATGTTTGAAAAATCGTAGAAAATCCAGTTGCAAATATAAAACGTTAAAAGAAAGGAAATTACATTTTCTTCCAAATGGCGGTCTCGGATTTTCAAAATGTTGGGTTTTGACCGCCCAAAATAAAAAATAAACTGATTTTTTTCGGAAGAATTTCCACCTTTTTTTTTTAAATATGTTAAAAACGGAAGATATATTAGAGCACCAAGTATGGACGATACCCAAATCAAATATCGATTTTTTTTTATTTTTTGTTTATTGAGTTATGGCTCTCTAACTATAGGTAACTTATGACGTCATTTTAAGTTACGTTTGATTGGTTTTTAGTAACCAGATACAGACAAATAAATGTCATCGCTCTATTTCTGAGACAAAGCTGGTCTAGAAACATGCCTTTTTAATTTAGATTAATCCTGAGGGCCATTATATGGGGTCAGAGGCCTTTTGCATACAACTTACGATTTACGTCGCCAGAGTAAGTCTTAGAAAATCAAAGAAAGAGCAGATACTACGAAACTTCGTAATTTGTGTTTCATCAACCTCCTCTTTCCTTTCATAAAATGTGCCGGATCCTAGGGGATGACGTCATATACAGAATAAAGTAGTGTCAAATAGCTACAGCGCATCCAGGCTATTTACGGTATGATTACACAACAGTTGGGCATAAATATAATAAGAAATACTTTGTAATTCGTCCGAAACCAATATTATCACCATCTGCATTGATATTTGGATCTGTCTTAGAAAATTATGTTCATCTGTCTCCCAGGCAGCTGATGTGTGCTGCCACCTATGTCCGAATACGGTGACTACTGCTGCTACTATATGACAGCATACGGGACTAATAACAAGACTCAGCAATAGATGGCGTTGGGGGAACTCGGGCAAACCAGGCCGACCGGCGACAAGGGCATACTGGTGGGGACGCTGTAATTGAGGTGTGGTTGTATATGATCGGTGCTGTGACTTCGAAAGATGAGTCATGAGACTCAACTCTAGTCCACGCCTACAATTAGGGATGAACATTTCAAGACCACGGAGCCGGAGCCGGGCCCAAATTCAGGCCCGGCGAGCCTGAAGCAGTGTCTGAACTCAGGCTTGCCGGTCTCATGCCGGGCTCAGCACAAGTTGCTACTATATGACAGCATACGGGACTAAAATACTGTTTAATGTATAATGGATTTAAGACATTCAAATCGCTGGCTGCCGGGCCTGGCGGGTGCTGCCACATGTGGCCGGGCTTGATGCCGGTGCCAACTCATTTGTGAGCGGTGGCGGTGGCGGTGCCGGTTCCTGTTTTTGGAGAAATTTTCTACCGGTGATCCGCGGTTATTTTGTAAACAATTTGTAGGATTCAGCTTGAGGTTTGAACTGTTTCAGTGTGGTATAGGTGCTATACTAGCGTCGGCCCAGAGAGTCGATTCGCACCTCCCACCCTGGCGGTAGCGGCTCCTCCTCGAGCTGCGCCGAGCCGTTGGCCGTACGGCTGCTGGGTTTGGCCGCCGCCGCCCGGCCGGACGACGCTCCAGGCGCCGCACCGGGGACGGCGTGGCGCCACCCGAGCCGGCCGCCGCGGCAGTAGAGGAGGCAGAGGCGGCCGGAGAGATGGCGGAGGCCGGCAGGGAGACGGCGGAAGACGACTGTCCGCCGCCGCCGCCGTCTCTCCGGCCGTCTCTGCCTCCTTCACTGCCGCGGAGCGGCGGCCGGCTCGGGCGGCGCCACGCCGTCCGATCGTTTATACATTCGAATTATCTAATAAGTTGTGCCAGGGACTCCGCTACGGGGGACGTGTAAAAGTTTCCCCCATTCTTGGGCCAGGGGGGATTATAACCCCAATTTTCCCTGACAAACAACTATAAATCAGTGCTCAGTTGTATTCATGATTTGTTAGGTACATACCTACCTCTCGCCTGTTGAACAAGCTTTCGCTGACACTCCACCCCCCCCCCCGCTAAACAACATTTCGCTGACGCTCCACCTCCAACCCTGCTCAACAGCTTTTCGGTTTTGATCACTGCACCCCCCCCCCCCCGGTCAACAACTTTTTGGTTGACGCCCCCCCCCCCTCCCAGTCAACAACTTTTCGCTGACACCGACCACTCGGCTTCCCTTGATCCCGTCCTCTTCCCCCAATTTCAAAGGCGTGCAGCGGAGCCCCTGAGTCACGGTGACGGACGTTAGATATGGAGCCTGTCTATCAACTGGGACCACCTTGGTAACGACGATCCGGCAATACATTCGGGACATTATGCAGTACCCGTTCTCTGACCTTGAATTTGACCTTCAAGGTGACATTGGACAGCAAAATGAAGGTCATATTCGTGATCAGCGTGTCAGAATTGTCCGTGGACCGAAGTTTGGGGCAAATTGGAATATGTGCCGAATCCATCGTTGAATTAGTCGCAGCTTCATTACGAGCGAGCGCGAAGCGTTCGCTCGTCTTTCCGTGGTATATGGGAAAATCTGAATATGAGCGGCCCGGCCCGGCCCGACCCGAGGCGACGCTTTTGAGAAGCTCATATCTCTGCAACCACACGTCCGATTGACAAGCTGATTTCTTTGCTGAGCAGCCCCATCCAACTTACCCTGTTTGAGACCGGTGCCGACTCATGTGGGTGACTGCCACTGCGCGTAGCGCGTGCTGCGTGAGGGGTGTTGAAAAGTGTTTTCTCGCAACTCTGCAACGGCTGAGCCGACTGTGTGTACATTTGGTGTGTGGTTAGGGACCCATCAGCCGCCAATTTTACACAAGTCAGGGGTGGGGTGCCTCTGCACGTGCGCACGTGCACACCCCTATTGTATATCTCAGAAACGGCTGAACCGAATGCGTTCTAATTTGGTGTGTGGTTAGGGACCTCTCAGCCGTTGCCTTTCCACAAGTCAGGGGTGGAGTGACTGCACGTGCGCACGTGCTCACCGCTATTCTATATCTCAGGAATGGCTGAGCCGATTGTGTTCCAATTTGGTGTGTGGTTAGGGGCCTCTCAACCGCCAGTTTCCCACAAGTCAGGGATGGGGTGCCTCTAAACGTGCGCACGTGCACACCCCTATTCTATATCTCAGCAACGGCTGAGCCAATTGTGTTCAAATTTGGTGTGTGGTTAGGGACCCCTCCGCCGCCGCCTACCCACAAGTCATGGGTGGGGTGCCTCCTCTGCACGTGCGTACGTGCGCACCTTTTGTTTGTGTCTCAGGAACTACTGGCCCGATCGGGTTGAAATTCACCATACATTTATTTCGCGTTTGCTCGTTATTCGCCAACTTACTGGTAGTTACCTGAATGATTCCAGCACAGGACACTCCATGTTTATTTATTGTTTATTCTGGGACGGAACATCCTTGGGCGTCTTCAGCGACGGTTTTCCAGTCGGAGAACCTCTTCGTCCTCGACAAGCTCCATTTATCCACGCTCCTTATCAGCAACACTATAGAAAACCGATGCTTACCAAATGTCGCCCTTAAAATCAAAGCAACACTACCCTTCGTAGATTTTTCCCTGCTAGTTTAGGATTTTAACATTTATTTCGCGGATGCGGCGTGATAACCAGACTACTTTTTCTTAAATCTTATTTTTTATGAAACAGGACTCCCTTGGAACGGCTTCACGCACCGGCGTAAATTATTCACTGTTCGTTTTATTTTCAGGATCTTGGTGAAACACGATATCTTAGAATAATTACGATTCTAAGAGAAATCGTACTTTTTTCCGTTTCGTACGTTTTATGCAAAAGGCCTCAGGTTGTGAGAATGGCTGCTACTATCGAATTATACGTGTAAAATAACCTTTGCTTACAATTTCACTTTTTATGCGGGAGATGCATTTGACCATTGAGAGCACTTTGTGCGATAATAGTCGCAATTTAACCCTCGCCAGTGCAGGCGGGGGGACCCCTTCGATTTTTCGGGAATAACTCGCGTAAATGCCAACCGATTGCGATGAAACTTTCAGTACCCTACTTGTGAACAATTTGACACATATTCTGAGAGGAAAAAAATAAGTTGTAGGTCACATGACCCGTGACCTTTGATCTGTTTTTTTTCTTCAAGATCATGTCAGGCGCTACTGGCGTCCCGTAGTATTGATCAGTAGTTAGTATTGATCATATTGATCTCCCGTAACTTGTGCAGTTTCATAGTGTGTGTTGTTCAGGAGCATATGCGCAGGTGTTTCCAGGTGACAGTTGTGGTTTCCATTGAGATTGTGACCTCGATTGACCTTTTCAGAGGTCAACCGAGGTCACTGACCTCCGATGACATCATATTACTTTTTTGGCTTCTGGCAGTTTCTAGGACATTTTGTGACGCTGATTTCAAATTTGGCACCAATTTAGCATAATTATATGCTCATTCACGATTCTAGCTCGATTACATTCAATGTATACGCATTTACAATTTGGTTGAATTTTGGGTCATTGACATGATTTCAGAGGTCACCTAATGACCTAGGATCTTAAAATCGGGTATCAATGGCTTCCTCTCGTAACAAGCAACACGCTCGTTTTTTAAGCGAAGCTCTAGCTCTATTAGGGGCGAAACGCTAGGGGGGTGTACCCCCCCCCCCCCCTACACGGTCACGCACTGATCGGACGCTGCACGGGCGATGCTCGTCGCACCACATCATTATTGATAATAGGGTTGTGCCCGACTTATACATTTTTGTTAACTCGGCTTTGGATGGAAAGTATGGCCCAAAAACCCAAATACCTCAATTTTGACATTTGACCTGACCGTGACCTGACTGTGACCTTTAAAAAAACAATTTCGGGTATGCGTTAGATTTGTCTCATTGAGAGTTTTGGATCGCCGCCTTGCGCGTCTCGTTGCGGTTATTGGTTCGGAATATACGAGGGGGGGGTGTAAAATTTACCCCCAGCGCCGCGCGTTCGGCTGGAGACTCCAGCGCCGCGCGGGTTAAGAAAGATGGCCTCTAACAAACGGCCGCTACTAGGAGGTGTTGCCGTACATGACATTCTGCGTCTAGGCTCAAATGCTCGTCGCACCAAATCATTATTGATAAGAGGGTTGTGCCCGACTCATACATTTTTTTTTAACTCGACTTTGACTCAAAACATACTGTGCAGGCTTTCGCTGTGACATAAAAACGGCACCTTGAGTGGCGGAGGGAGAACTGTCTTCCGAAAAGGAAAAACTGTCTTCCGAAAGTCTTCCGAAAATGGGTGTGGTTTAGGTCTCATTTTACATCGATTGATGTAAAATTTGACCTTGACCTGACTTTGACCTGACAAGGTGTATGTTATGGACCGAATAATCTACTGCCCTCTGATTCTGTCGGGCCAGCTGACCAGAATCAGTGATCGGTTGGTATCGGATCGGCCTCAGGAGCGGTCAATGAACCGTTCCAAATAAATGTAGGTACGTAATAAAAACTGTTTTCTGTTTTTAGAACAACCCGTTTTCTGTTTTTAGAACAGATGCCTATTATAATGATATGTTTAACTTGTGCGGTCATATTAATACGGAACAGGCTGTCACAAGCGCAGTCGATATTTTCAGTCTTTTAAGGTAAATAATTACATTTTCCCACACAAATTGGAAGAGGAGATCAACTTATATATAAATTAATTCAATTACAAATTTAAATGTCTCTATCCGAAGATATATGAATTTTAAATCCCTAAGCGTTTCACGCTGAAATTCACGGTACTCAGCAAGTAATTGGTACATTTTTGGCACTTGAAAGGCATTCCCTGCTCCACTTTGATATATTTGAATATAATTGCTTACAAAATCATGTATTACATGCATTTTGTCCAATACGCTTTTGTTTGTGTTTAGCTCAAACATTTTTTTTTATACATTCGCCGTACGGGGGGGGGGGCCTTGACAGCCCCCCCCCTGAGGTTTTTCTTGAATTACTTTTGACGCATACGGCGCATCTTGCTGACATTTTGAGTATCTGAATTTATAACAATTATACGTACGCTGTATAAATGTTATTGAAAATGGTCCAGTAGTTGAGGAGATATTGATGTTTTAATGGCGTCATGTTGGTGGGAAAACGATAAATGTTGGACAAATCGTAGAAAACAGAGTGTTAAAGCAAATTGCAAACACAATTGAGCAAAGATAGAAAATGGCATCATCTTTCAAATGTCAATCTCGGATTTTCGAAATTTTGGGTTTTTGACTCTTAAAATAACAAAAAAATATTTTTTTGGGAAAAATCCACACAAAATAAAAAATTTCAAAGCTGTTAAAAAACTAAATATATGTGAGAGAACTGAGTATGGATAATACTCAAACCAAATTTCAAGCAATATCTCTATTTTTGACTGAGTTATGGCTCCTCAAGTGTAAGAAACTCATGACGTCATTTTTTGCAATAACGTTTTTGGAATTTTTTGACAAGATACGAACAAATGATTACCTTTGCTGTATTTCTGGAGCCAAAACTGGTCTAGGAACATGTCTTTTTATTTACATTTATCAATTTCTAATTTTGAAGTTTTCTGACAGAGTAAAATCGCTGTTCTGGACGTGATCAATCCGAGGTCATTCACTTGACCTGCAAGGTAACGCGTTGACCTGCAACCTAAAAATTGCATACTGTTATATTCCTCTCATGACAGGCAACACGCTGGTTCTTACCGCATTTCTTTAAGCTGCTTGGTTTATAACGTAACGGGGGGGGGGGGCCTGTCAGGCCCCCTCCCGTAGGGCGAAGATGAAGAAAAAATCCCGTAGGGCGAGGGTTAAACAATTCATCTTCACTTTGGTCGCTCATACCATTGGTATTTCATGCAAACAATATATTTTACGACGTCCCACAATTATCGGTGCACGCAGTTCCTTTGCAGCATTTGAATATAACAACGCAAAAAAAATGTTGACATCACAACAATCTGCTGACATTGGTTCACTTGAGCTTAAACATCATTTCATTACTTCATTTTAAGTACGAAAATTGCTCTTCACTTTGGTCGCCCATGCACTTGGTATTTCGTAGAAACGATCTAAGTTATTGTCGCCATTCAACATTGAACAAATTGAAAGAACAGGGTCGTCGCACTGTGGCGTTGCCAAATACGGGAGGACAATACCGATAATAAACTCCGAAAGAAATATATGTACCTGTTTTTCCCCAAATTTGATTTTCGAAATATAAAAAGTTGTTATTTCACATTTAAATTGAGACTCGAGCAACTTAATACCTTACACCTGGCATAAGATAATGCAGAGACATAAATCAAAAGGTCATTATTTCCCTTTAAATGACTTCAGAAACAGACATGCTTATTTATTCACTTGCTTTACACATTGCTTTCATGTATTTTTAAAGTATCCTGAAACAACTTAGCTTGTATGTGTCAAAGCTCGGCCTCTGTGCCTTGTGTGAATGTTTTGAAAGCTTCTTGAATGATGCATAATGACACTTACTTTGGTCGCCCATACAGTCGGTACTTCGTAGAAACAATCGATAGGTGTTAGCACCATTCGACATGTAATACATGGAATCAAAGGTACCCTATATGCCGCGCTGCAATGCAGTGTAGTATTGCAGCGACCATCAACTCCAAAAAATGTGGAAGTACCTGTTTCTTAAAGGGACTGTCCCACCTTAACATTATATTTGAGTTGAGATAGCCATGTTGTTGGATTTGTATTGAAATCTAGTAGGGTAGCCGTTGAAACAACCACATAGGTCTAATCTAAAATAAATTCGAGCTTGGTCTTTACAATTGCAACAAATAAACCCTACGTGTATTTGAATACGGGTCTAAAGCCGATGACGTCGTCTCTCTTTACCAAATGGTGATGGTAGTCGACTTGCCCGCGCGGCGTTGGGGGGGTAAATTTTACCCCCTCTCCCGGATTTTCTCCATAACTTGACAACTATGATAGATATCAAAGTGAAACTTACGGTAGCTTATGGTGCATCAATTCTACGTCTTCTGACATTTAAAAAAAAAAAATCGTGAAAATTTGTGGCAGATAATGACGTTTTAGTGACGTCATGCCATGTCATTTTTGGTGAAAAAACGTTAAATGTTTGAAAAATCGTAGAAAATAGCGTGTTACTGCAAATTGCAAATACAAGGCGTCAAAAAAGGGAAATAACATTGTCTTTGACATGGCTATCTCAGATTTGCAACATTTTGGGTTTTTAACCCCCAAAAATGCAAAAAACTGATTTTTGGGGAAGAATTTCCACAAAAGTTTTTGTTCGAAGATTTTCAAAAAAACGGAAGATGTATTAGAGAACCGAATATGAACGATGTTCAAACCAAATTTCAAAGCAATTTCTTTATTTTTGACTGACTTATGGCTCTCTAAGAACAAGTAACTCATGACGTCATTTTTTTAAATTGCGTTTTTTTTTGCTTTTACTGACCAGATACAGACAAATAAATGCCACCACTGTATTTCGAAGACAAAACTAGTCTAGAAACATGCAATGTTTATTTAGATTAATCAATTTCAAATTTGGACCTTATTGTGACCTGACCTTGACCTGAGGACGATTATATGGTGTCAGGCTGTGAAAATGGCTGCTTCTATCGAATTATACGTGTAAAATAACCCATACAACATGTGTCGCATGGCTTTCGTAGATCTGTGACCTTGTGTGACCTGACCTTGACCTTGACCTTTGCTTACAATTTCACTTTTACTTATGCGGGAAATGCATTATACACTCTGGAGCATTTTGTGAGATAATAGTTGCAATATAAGGCTTTGGATGGAAAGTATAGCCCCAAAAACTCAAACTCTTACATTTTACATTTGACCTGACCGTGACCTGACATGTGACCTTATTTTAAGAATTTCGAGTATGCATTCGATTCTTCTCGTTAAGAGCTTGCGATCGCCGCATTGCGCGTCTCGCTGCGGTTATTCGTTCGGAAGATACGAGGGGGGGGGGTAAAATTTACCTCCCGCGCCGCGCGTTCGGCTGGAGACCCCAGCGCCGCGCGGGTTAACCCTCGCCCTACGGGAGCTTTTTTCACCTTCGCCCTACGGGGGAGGGGAGGGTCCTAAAAAGACCCCCCTGTTAACTCCCAAACCAAGCAACATAGAGCAACACGGTAAGAACCAACATGTTGCCTGTCATGTTTGGAATCTAACAGTATGCAATTTCAGGTTTTAGGGTCAATTAGTGACCTTCCAGGTCAAGTGAATGACCTCGATCGACCACGTCCAGAACAGCGATTTTGCTCTGCCAGAAAACCTCAAAATGAGAGATTGATAAATGTAAATAAAAAGGCATGTTCCTAGACCAGTTTTGTCTCAGAAATACAGAAAAGGTAATTATTGATTCGTATCTGGTAAAAAAAAGTCCAAAAAAGTTATTAAAAAATGACGTCATGAATTTCTTACACTTAGGGAGCGATCACCCAGTCAAAAATATAGATATTTCTTTGAAATTTGTGAGTATTGTCCATACACAGTTCTCTCACATATATTCCAGTTTAACATCTTTGAAAATGTTGATTTTTGGGTGATTTAAAAAAATAGTTTTGGTTCATTTTGGGGATTAAAAAAAAAAATCAAAAATCTGAGATGCCATTTTAAAGAAAATATCATTTTATATCTTCGCTTAATTGCGTTTGCAATTTGCTTCAAAATTCTGTTTTCTACGATTTGTCAAACATTTTTCGTTTTTCCACCAACATGACGTCATCAAAACATCATTATTTCCCCAAATTCTCCATCAATTTCAATAAAAATGTATACAGCATACGTATAATTGTTGTATACTTAGCTACAGAAAATTTCAGCAAGATGCGCCGCATGTCTAGAAAGTGATGCAAGGAAAACCTCAAGGGGGTCGTTTTAGGACCCCCGTAGGGCGAGGGTTAAGGTGAACCTTGGATATATTTGCTGCGTTTCAATGGTTTGGTAATTGGTTTGTTTGTATTCAAAGCGTCAGAATTGTCTCGAAATAAGTGTGCCATACTTTGGCAGCGTAAAGGATTTCTGTGTAGCTCTCTTGAGCTCAATATGACGTCATCAACCCAAATATTAAAGCTTAACTTTGTATGAAATTGAGCACTGTTTGCGAGAAACAAATGTCATAATCGTGTTCGGCAGCAATTACTTCATATTTTGCACCACAAGCGGCGTACATTTGACAACTTTTGGGAAGGTGGGACAGTCCCTTTAACCCGCCATTGACAGGGGGGGCGGCGTTTAACGTCCCCCTGATGAATATTCGTAATAGCTAAAACAACAATAGTGCTATCAACGTGAAACTTCGGGTACCTTCTTCTAAATCACGTTTACGTCTTCTGTGAAAAAATAAAGCATTTTTTTTTGGAAACAAGTTCGAGTTATATCGAATTTAGTGACGTCACTACACACGAGTTTATACCAAAATCCGCTAAAATGTAACAGACCGTACAAATGCCATATTTTAAGCACAATGCAATGCAGAAACGTCTAAAGATAGAAAATATCAAGGGCTATAACATGGCTGTCTCAGATGTTTGAAAATATTGGTTTTCAACCCCCAAAAAGTCAAAAAAAATTGTTTTGGGGGAAAATGCCCACAAAATAAACTTTTTAAAGATATTCAAAAAGCCGGAATATATGTCAGAGAATGACATATGGGAAACTACCATACCAAATTTCAGAATGATATCATCAATTTTTGACTGACTTATGACATCTAAAGTATGGGTAACTCATGATTTCATATATACAAATTCGTGTTTGTGTTGCTTTTATTGACCAGATACAGACAAATAAATTGCACCACTGTATTTCTGAGACAGATGGTCTAGAAACATGCCTTTTGTATTTATATTTATCAATTACAAATTTTGAACTTCAGTGGCCTGAACTTTACCTGAACTTGACATTAGCTTCACGTAAATGAAGTCAGGTGGTAAAATGACTATAACTATCGAATTATACGTGTAAAATAACTTAGACATTTGACCTCACTTTGAAATTTTTTAGTATGCTTTAGATTCGTCTCATTGAGATCTTTTGATTGCCGCCTTGCGCGTCTCGCTACGATCATTGGTTCGGAAGATAACCAGGGGTGGGGGGCGTTTAACGCCCCCCCCCCCAATCAATGTCGTTCTGCTGAGACCCCAGTCAATGCCGGCTTAAATTCCCCTAAATTGTATTTTTGAAATATGAAAAGTTATTATTTCTCTTTTGAATTCAGACTCAATCAATTTAAAACCGTATATGTTGCATAAGATAAGGTAGAAAAATAAATCAGGAGGTCATTATTTCCCTTTAAGTTATTGTTATCTGGGGGGGGGGGGGATAATCTGCTTACCGTATCGGGCGTCTGGAAAGTATTTTGTGTATTTCCGAACCATAGGGGTAAGTGATAGATCTAAAAAACAAACATGATAATGGCTTGACTTTTCCTCCCTGTCACAAACTTCGCTATGCTGTCAACCTACTTGGGCTCGTTGAGAAAATGTTTTAATAGCACATCTTATAGACAGCTAAGGAACAACGTTCGATTCATTTCAAAGAAAATGTGTAGGCACTGTATGCGAATTAAATCGCTTTTTCGTTGGTGGAGTGAAGCACAATATCCGATCTTGCGCCTGCTTGAATGCTTGCTTGGAAGCGTAAAGTATGCTTGCTTGGAAGCGTAAAGTATGCTTGCTTGGAAGCGTAAAGTACGCTTGCTTGGTAAAGTAAAGTATGCTTGCTTGGAAGCGTAAAGTATGCTTGCTTGGAAGCGTAAAGTATGCTTGCTTGGAAGCGTAAAGTCTGCTTGCTTGGAAACGTAAAGTATGCTTGCTTGGAAGCGTAAAGTATGCTTGCTTGGAAGCGTAAAGTATGCTTGCCTGGAAGCGTAAAGTATGCTTGCTTGGAAGCGTAAAGTATGCTTGCCTGGAAGCGTAAAGTATGCCTGCTTGGAAGCGTAAAGTATGCTTGCTTGGAAGCGTAAAGTATGTTTGCTTGGAAGCGCAAAGTATGCTTGCTTGGAAGCGTAAAGTATGCTTGCTTGGAAGCGTAAAGTATGCCTGCTTGGAAGCGTAAAGTATGCCTGTTTGGAAGCGTAAAGTATGCATGCTTGGAAGCGTAAAGTATGCCTGCTTGGAAGCGTAAGGTATGCCTGCTTGGAAGCGTAAAGTATGCCTGCTTGGAAGCGTAAAGTATGCCTGCTTGGAAGCGTAAGGTATGCCTGCTTGGAAGCGTAAAGTATGCCTGCTTGGAAGCGTAAAGTATGCTTGCTTGGAAGCGTAAAGTATGCCTGCTTGGAAGCGTAAAGTATGCCTGCTTGGAAGCGTAAAGTATGCTTGCTTGGAAGCGTAAAGTATGCTTGCTTGGAAGCGCAAAGTATGCTTGCTTGGAAGCGTAAAGTATGCTTGCTTGGAAGCGTAAAGTATGCTTGCTTGGAAGCGTAAAGTATGCTTGCTTGGAAGCGTAAAGTATGCTTGCTTGGAAGCGTAAAGTATGCTTGCTTGGAAGCGTAAAGTATGCTTGCTTGGAAGCGTAAAGTACGCTTGCTTGGTATCGTAAAGTATGCTTGCTTGGAAGCGTGAAGTATGCTTGCTTGGAAGCGTAAAGTATGCTTGCTTGGAAGCGTAAAGTATGCTTGCTTGGAAGCGTAAAGTATGCTTGCCTGGAAGCGTAAAGTATGCTTGCTTGGAAGCGTAAAGTATGCTTGCCTGGAAGCGTAAAGTATGCCTGCTTGGAAGCGTAAAGTATGCTTGCTTGGAAGCGTAAAGTATGTTTGCTTGGAAGCGCAAAGTATGCTTGCTTGAAAGCGTAAAGTATGCTTGCTTGGAAGCGTAAAGTATGCCTGCTTGGAAGCGTAAAGTATGCCTGCTTGGAAGCGTAAAGTATGCCTGCTTGGAAGCGTAAAGTATGCTTGCTTGGAAGCGTAAAGTATGCTTGCTTGGAAGCGTAAAGTATGCTTGCTTGGAAGCGTAAAGTATGCTTGCTTGGAAGCGTAAAGTATGCTTGCTTGGAAGCGTAAAGTATGCTTGCTTGGAAGCGTAAAGTATGCTTGCTTGGAAGCGTAAAGTATGCTTGCTTGGAAGCGTAAAGTACGCTTGCTTGGCATCGTAAAGTATGCTTGCTTGGAAGCGTGAAGTATGCTTACTTGGAAGCGTAAAGTATGCTTGCTTGGAAGCGTAAAGTATGCTTGCTTGGAAGCGTAAAGTATGCTTGCTTGGAAGCGTAAAGTATGCTTGCTTGGAAGCGTAAAGTATGCTTGCTTGGAAGCGTAAAGTATGCTTGCTTGGAAGCGTAAAGTATGCTTGCTTGGAAGCGTAAAGTATGCTTGCCTGGAAGCGTAAAGTATGCTTGCTTGGAAGCGTAAAGTATGCTTGCTTGGAAGCGTAAAGTGTGCTTGCTTGGAAGCGTAAAGTATGCTTGCCTGGAAGCGTAAAGTATGCTTGCTTGGAAGCGTAAAGTATGCTTGCTTGGAAGCGTAAAGTATGCTTGCTTGGAAGCGTAAAGTATGCTTGCCTGGAAGCGTAAAGTATGCTTGCTTGGAAGCGTAAAGTATGCTTGCTTGGAAGCGTAAAGTGTGCTTGCTTGGAAGCGTAAAGTATGCTTGCCTGGAAGCGTAAAGTATGCTTGCTTGGAAGCGTAAAGTATGCTTGCTTGGAAGCGTAAAGTATGCTTGCTTGGAAGCGTAAAGTATGCTTGCTTGGAAGCGTAAAGTATGCTTGCTTGGAAGCGTAAAGTATGCTTGCTTGGAAGCGTAAAGTATGCTTGCTTGGAAGCGTAAAGTATGCTTGCTTGGAAGCGTAAAGTATGCTTGCTTGGAAGCGTAAAGTATGCTTGCTTGGAAGCGTAAAGTATGCTTGCCTGGAAGCGTAAAGTATGCTTGCTTGGAAGCGTAAAGTATGCTTGCTTGGAAGCGTAAAGTATGCTTGCTTGGAAGCGTAAAGTATGCTTGCTTGGAAGCGTAAAGTATGCTTGCCTGGAAGCGTAAAGTATGCTTGCCTGGAAGCGTAAAGTATGCTTGCCTGGAAGCGTAAAGTATGCTTGCTTGGAAGCGTAAAGTATGCTTGCTTGGAAGCGTAAAGTATGCTTGCTTGGAAGCGTAAAGTATGCTTGCTTGGAAGCGTAAAGTATGCTTGCTTGGAAGCGTAAAGTATGCTTGCTTGGAAGCGTAAAGTATGCTTGCCTGGAAGCGTAAAGTATGCTTGCCTGGAAGCGTAAAGTATGCTTGCCTGGAAGCGTAAAGTATGCTTGCTTGGAAGCGTAAAGTATGCTTGCTTGGAAGCGTAAAGTATGCTTGCTTGGAAGCGTAAAGTATGCTTGCTTGGAAGCGTAAAGTATGCTTGCCTGGAAGCGTAAAGTATGCTTGCCTGGAAGCGTAAAGTATGCTTGCCTGGAAGCGTAAAGTATGCTTGCTTGGAAGCGTAAAGTATGCTTGCTTGGAAGCGTAAAGTACGCTTGCTTGGTATCGTAAAGTATGCTTGCTTGGAAGCGTGAAGTATGCTTACTTGGAAGCGTAAAGTATGCTTGCTTGGAAGCGTAAAGTATGCTTGCTTGGAAGCGTAAAGTATGCTTGCTTGGAAGCGTAAAGTATGCTTGCTTGGAAGCGTAAAGTATGCTTGCTTGGAAGCGTAAAGTATGCTTGCTTGGAAGCGTAAAGTATGCTTGCTTGGAAGCGTAAAGTATGCTTGCCTGGAAGCGTAAAGTATGCTTGCTTGGAAGCGTAAAGTATGCTTGCTTGGAAGCGTAAAGTGTGCTTGCTTGGAAGCGTAAAGTATGCTTGCCTGGAAGCGTAAAGTATGCTTGCTTGGAAGCGTAAAGTATGCTTGCTTGGAAGCGTAAAGTATGCTTGCTTGGAAGCGTAAAGTATGCTTGCCTGGAAGCGTAAAGTATGCTTGCTTGGAAGCGTAAAGTATGCTTGCTTGGAAGCGTAAAGTGTGCTTGCTTGGAAGCGTAAAGTATGCTTGCCTGGAAGCGTAAAGTATGCTTGCTTGGAAGCGTAAAGTATGCTTGCTTGGAAGCGTAAAGTATGCTTGCTTGGAAGCGTAAAGTATGCTTGCTTGGAAGCGTAAAGTATGCTTGCTTGGAAGCGTAAAGTATGCTTGCTTGGAAGCGTAAAGTATGCTTGCTTGGAAGCGTAAAGTATGCTTGCTTGGAAGCGTAAAGTATGCTTGCTTGGAAGCGTAAAGTATGCTTGCTTGGAAGCGTAAAGTATGCTTGCCTGGAAGCGTAAAGTATGCTTGCTTGGAAGCGTAAAGTATGCTTGCTTGGAAGCGTAAAGTATGCTTGCTTGGAAGCGTAAAGTATGCTTGCTTGGAAGCGTAAAGTATGCTTGCCTGGAAGCGTAAAGTATGCTTGCCTGGAAGCGTAAAGTATGCTTGCCTGGAAGCGTAAAGTATGCTTGCTTGGAAGCGTAAAGTATGCTTGCTTGGAAGCGTAAAGTATGCTTGCTTGGAAGCGTAAAGTATGCTTGCTTGGAAGCGTAAAGTATGCTTGCTTGGAAGCGTAAAGTATGCTTGCCTGGAAGCGTAAAGTATGCTTGCTTGGAAGCGTAAAGTATGCTTGCTTGGAAGCGTAAAGTATGCTTGCTTGGAAGCGTAAAGTATGCTTGCTTGGAAGCGTAAAGTATGCTTGCTTGGAAGCGTAAAGTATGCTTGCTTGGAAGCGTAAAGTATGCTTGCTTGGAAGCGTAAAGTACGCTTGCTTGGTATCGTAAAGTATGCTTGCCTGGAAGCGTAAAGTATGCTTGCCTGGAAGCGTAAAGTATGCTTGCTTGGAAGCGTAAAGTATGCTTGCTTGGAAGCGTAAAGTATGCTTGCTTGGAAGCGTAAAGTATGCTTGCTTGGAAGCGTAAAGTATGCTTGCTTGGAAGCGTGAAGTATGCTTGCTTGGATGCGTAAAGTATGCTTGCCTGGAAGCGTAAAGTATGCTTGCTTGGAAGCGTAAAGTATGCTTGCTTGGAAGCGTAAAGTATGCTTGCTTGGAAGCGTAAAGTATGCTTGCTTGGAAGCGTAAAGTATGCTTGCTTGGAAGCGTAAAGTATGCTTGCTTGGAAGCGTAAAGTATGCTTGCTTGGAAGCGTAAAGTACGCTTGCTTGGTATCGTAAAGTATGCTTGCTTGGAAGCGTGAAGTATGCTTGCTTGGATGCGTAAAGTATGCTTGCTTGGAAGCGTAAAGTATGCTTGCTTGGAAGCGTAAAGTATGCTTGCTTGGAAGCGTAAAGTATGCTTGCTTGGAAGCGTAAAGTATGCTTGCTTGGAAGCGTAAAGTATGCTTGCTTGGAAGCGTAAAGTATGCTTGCTTGGAAGCGTAAAGTATGCTTGCCTGGAAGCGTAAAGTATGCTTGCTTGGAAGCGTACAGTATGCTTGCTTGGAAGCGTAAAGTATGCTTGCCTGGAAGCGTAAAGTATGCTTGCTTGGAAGCGTAAAGTATGCTTGCTTGGAAGCGTAAAGTATGCTTGCCTGGAAGCGTAAAGTATGCTTGCTTGGAAGCGTAAAGTATGCTTGCCTGGAAGCGTAAAGTATGCTTGCTTGGAAGCGTAAAGTATGCTTGCTTGGAAGCGCAAAGTATGCTTGCTTGGAAGCGTAAAGTATGCTTGCTTGGAAGCGTAAAGTATGCTTGCTTGGAAGCGTAAAGTATGCTTGCTTGGAAGCGCAAAGTATGCTTGCTTGGAAGCGTAAAGTATGCTTGCTTGGAAGCGTAAAGTATGCTTGCTTGGAAGCGTAAAGTATGCTTGCTTGGAAGCGTAAAGTATGCTTGCTTGGAAGCGTAAAGTCAAAGGGACTGTCAAGGCAGAGTAAGGCTACGCCGATCACTAGTTAAGATCATGCGTGTTTAGCTCACCGAATTCATGGTATGCCGAACATTTCGGTGCCGTTTTACACTGCGGTAAAATGCAGGCAATCGTGTATCGCACCACACCACACAGCATGATAAATGTCATCCATGTATTGACGATGACGAACATTTATGTGCGAGTGAAATAAGTTTAAGAGCGAAATCACTCCCGACCGCACCAGCATGTGGCCAGGTCCTTATATTGCCATCACTTCTGACTTCAGCAGCACGTGGCCAGCTGCTAGCGTCTCCACTGTTGACTACGGTAGGGGAGTTCAGCCTACTGCGGCAGGGCGTCCACCGCCCGGGGCAGGTCTGCACCCTCGTAGTGCAGGCTGCCGGACTCGTCGGTGAAGTACCTCCTCTCGACGAACTGGCCGTCCTGCTGCTGGTACCTGTGGGCAGGGCAGATCGTCATCATCAGGGAATCTTTCACTGTGATGTGGTGATTTAATGTTACATAGAGCAGGAACATACTTGCTGCAGGGGCATTTACCAAGAGGGTAACGTTTGATATATATATAATAGACAATGGAAAGTTAATGAATGCTATCGCATTACGTTATCTCGATGCCGTTAATTTTTTACCAAAGTTCACCAAAATAAAAAGTGTCAAGCTTGCGTCCCTCAATTTTGAAGTCGTATCTATTAAATCACCTCGATATTCCGAGCTTCAAATATTCACATATCGCCAAAGCAAAGCAGACACCAAACAAGAGTAGCGCAAGTCATGGCTGAAAGTTTCTACTTACTTGAAGGAGCCTTCGTAGGAGGGAACGGTACGATACTCCGTCTGTCCATCGCTGTTGATAATCTCCACTTGCCTCAGAGTAATTTTCTCTTTGCGCTCGATTCCATTGTCAGCGGTAAATCTGCGGAAGTCATTAACATTTATCATGAGGACATATTTAAAGTTAACGAAGCTAAGATATTAAGCTGTCGATCTCAGTGTATGTATGGTGTTAGGTCGGCCATAAGCTACGTGATCACTGGGGAACAGCTCAGTCACAGCCACCAACGCCTTTCGGAATAGGTAAGACAATACTAAAATAATAATGAATTGCAGACGGCAATCTGACGCAGAAGTAGGATCACAGCATCCTGCGCGGCAACTATCGGGGCTCGATCCTCCATCGGGGTGCCGTCTGGCCGCTGCAGTAGACATTGGAACAGGGTAGGCGTTGCCGACGATGCATGATTGTAGCAGTCTGCGTTAACCCGCCATGGACTGGGGGGGGGGGGGGGGCGTTTAACGCCTCCCTGATGAATTTTCGTAATAGCTCAAAAACCAATAGCGCTATCAACGTGAAACTTCGGGTACCTTCTTCTAAATCACGTTTAACGCCCCCCTGATGAATTTTCGTAATAGCTCAAAAACCAATAGCGCTATCAACGTGAAACTTCGGGTACCTTCTTCTAAATCACGTTTACGTCTTCTGTAAAAAAAGAAGCAATTTCGGCGAAAAATTTCGAGTTATAGCGAATTTAGTGACGGTAACGTTTAACACTTAACACGAGTTTTACACCAAAATGAGCTAAAATATAGCAGACCGTACAAATGCCATATTTTGAGCACAATGCAATCTAAAACGTCACAAGATGGCAAATGGCAAGGGACATAGCTATCTCGGATATGTGAAGATTTTTGTTTTTGACCCCCAAAAAGTAAAAAAAAAAATGGGGGAAAATGCCCACAAATCACATTTTTCAAAGATATTAACAAATCCGGCATATATGTCAGTGAACTACATATAGGAAACTACCATACCAAATTTCAGAATGATATCACCATTTTTGACTGACTTATGACTTATGGGTAACTCATGACGTCGTATAAAACAAAATACATTTGGCTTTTATCGACCAGATACATACAAATAAATGGTATCAATGTATGTATTTCGGAGACAAAACTGGTCTAGAAACATGCCTTTTTCATTTATATTTATCAATGTAAAATGTTGACATTCATTGACCTTAACTTGACCTGAACTTGACATTAACTTCGCGTAAATGAAGTCAGATGGTAACATGACTACCACTATCGAATTATACGTGGACAATAACTCAAAACCTGTGTTGCATGACTTTCATAGATATTTTGAGCATAGTGACCTTTTGTGACCTGACTTTGACCATGACTTTGGCCAACAATCTCATTTTATCTCATGTGAGATGTGTATCATACCTTTGGTAGCACTTTGGGTGAACATGGTCGTAATCGAAGCTTTGGGATGGGAAGTATGGCCCATAAACTCAAATACGGCGATTTTGACCTTGACCTGACATTTGACATCACTTTGACCGTGACCGTGACCTGACATTTGAATTCACTTTGAAATTGTTAAGCATGATTTATATTCGTCTCATTGAGCGCTTTCGAATGCCGCCTTGCGCGTCTCGCTGCGATCATTGGTTCGGAAGATAACCAGGGGGCGTTTAACGCCCCCCCCCGCAGTCAATGGCGTTCGGCTGAGACCCTAGTCAATGCCGGGTCAAATCCCAGCTATTAACAAAAGCCAACAATAGGCTTTTCAAACAAAGAAGGGGCGAGCAGTACTGAGCGGCCGTTTGTTTCTACATAACTAAGCTGAAGAGTCTATGAAGACACCCACTATGGAAGATTAAGAGCGGAAAATCTATCTCCTCCAGAGTTCTTCTTGACTGCTCTTTCGTGTGCATTTTATGCAATGGAAGTAATGCCACAAGTACACAATTTATGCAGCTCTTTCTGTCCATTTCGGCTGAGTTTGGAGCTGTCCTGCCCACCGCGCCGGTTTGGAGCTGTCCCGCCCACCGCGCCGGCCGCCGCACTCACGAGTTCTCGTTGCTGCCGTCGGGCAGGTTCTCGTTGGTGAAGGAGGTGATCTGCGCCTGGCGGTCAATGTCCCGTAGTTGTTCCTGAGTGAGATCCAGGGGTAGCGCCACGGCGCAGGCCAGCACACAGCTCAGCACAATCTGCAACACGACCAGACGGCACCACACTCAGTTATCACACCAGTCGTCACCAGCAGTGAGAGAGGGATGCTGTTACAGGTCCAACACTGCTAATGAATTAATGGTTTCGCAAATCTAACTTCACAGCGTTGTCAGCATTTTGAGAATTATTTACGAAGAACAAGTTGAAGGTAGCCCCAAAATCAAAGAAAGTTTAAATTAAGCTGTACTTTGTTGGAAAAATAGGACGTCTTACGTAACGATTTCAAGCATGAACTTAGTACATTTCTAAGGCTTGAAACACTTGAATGGCATGCCTTACCCGAAACAAATTTGATATGTTCGAAACACCGACGTCAACACATGGCATATAAATGCCACATTGCCAACACACGAGATTACCTGAAGGCAACGGACTCCCAGTACCAAGTGAAAAGATGAAACACCCATCACTAATTACCAGTTTCATGATGGACGAGGTGGTGGTGGTCAGGGTACGAGACGGTCAGAAGTGATGTCTGCTCTCCGTCCGCTGCCCTCTTATATGCAGCGCGCCAGGTCTGAGGGACGGGCCGAGTCGGCTGGGGGGCGGGGTTAGCGGCCGGCGGGAGCGGGGATAACTCGTTCGAGTGCCTTTCACCGGACCCTCAGACGGAGCCGTCCGTTCCTCATACACACGCCGGCAGACCAGATCTCCGCCCCATCTTCGAAACTGACCGCTGCACGAAAACGCCAGATCGCCAAAAAGGCGGCAGATAACGACTTAGGTGACTTAGGTCTATACCGCACGATGGGGATACGTGGTTCACGAACCTGGCGTTTTTTGTATTGATACTGCATACATGAAATTCGCGGAAACCAGCACAGTTTCGACGGCTTTATTCGTGTCGGAGCTCAGCGATGCAGCAGCTGGGTGTCGAATTTTCAACACGCACTCAATTGGTTACGGATAAAGCAATACAGACAAGACGCTCGTGCTTTATTTCTCATGTCTATGACTGAGTACCAACCTTGATTACTCCTTAAGAACATGTTAAGCGTGCATTGTTACAAACATGATTATGGTGCAGCAGGTCACTGAATACACTAAATAAATGTTAAAGGCACGGGAAAAGTATTACTGTACCAAAAATGCCCAAAGGATCCGTGACATTCAAATATATACTGGACACGTTGACACAAGCCCATGAATTTGACTCCCAGCTAGCTCAATTTAAAATAGGCTTGTGGAGTAAATTGGGCATTTAAAACACGATGCTGACAAGTGATAACAAACCGCACTACGTCACCTCAAAACTACAAGTAAAACTGCAAGCGACAAATGATCTTCAAGATATCACGTAAAGTTTCCACAATGCTGCACAAAATTGCAAAGCTCTGTATCACTCGACCTGGTTCTGCAACACGGAAACTCAGTATAGATCTTAAGAGCAATACTTGTAGAGCATTTGGCAAATGTGATATCATTATTATAAGCTATTTCGAAAGTTTCGACAATTTTGTTATTTTTGTTTCCTGCAACACTGTATGAGATGAGAGCTATATGAGAGCCTTTGGAAATACAATGATGAAGGGACAAGTTTTTTTTTCTTTTGGGTAGCTCTTCAATTTTTAACTAGGACTCATGAGGCGAGAGAGATGTCATATAGATCGTCAACATACAATAACGGGTCACCATATAGGTCTTCTATTAACATCTCATCATCATCATCATCATCATTTATTTTCCTTTCAGATAGCACAAGAGTAAGTACAGGAGTATAGAGGATGAGCGCAAAACGAATTTGCGCTTAAGTTATAGCGCTTCTCCAAAGAAAAAGATACAACTTAAACTGTAACAGGCGACCCCCCTCTCAGGCGACCAGAGCACCCCTTCTCAGGCGGCCAGAGCGCCCCCTCTCAGGCGGCCAGAGCGCCCCCTTTCAAGCAGCCAGAGCACCCCTTCTCAGGCGGCCAGAGCGCCTCCTCTCAGACGGCCAGAGCACCCCCCCCCCTCTATGGCGGCCAGAGCACCCCCTCTCAGGCGACCAGAGCGGCCCCTCTCAGGCAGCCAGAACGCCCCCTCAGACAGCCAGATCGCCCCCTCAGGCTGCCAGAGCGTCCCTCAGGCAGCCAGAGCCCCCCTCAGGCGGCCAGAGGCCCCCCTTGGCTTCCCTTGGCCTTGGCTTTCCCTTGGAATCCGCAGGCCCTGCTAAACACAAAGCGCCACTCGGCTGATTTTGGGGGGCAACTCCCCCCCCCCCTCTTCCGCCGCCCCTGCTTAGGAGAACTGTTTCACAATCGCCAATGATGTCCATCACCATTTTTGATCTCACCTGCAGCTGAGTCTCAGTTGACAGTCACAATCGGACATGTGCAAAGATCCCAGACGTCTTAACCTTTGAATCCCGATTCTGACAATGATCAAGGTGATACAGCACTAATGTGCGTTGCAACTTGTTGCGTCTGGCTTGCTTCTTTGTGTTTGAGCCTGTTTTGTTGCTAAATACAAATGCTAAGAACATAGCCCGGGATCTTTTTGGGGATCTTGGACCCTGGATCCAAGTTCCCAAAAGATCCCGGGATATTTTCACGGTGTTCTGATAATTTGATCAACGGAAAACTTGCATATGAAGAAGTAAGTAAGGAGCAATAAGTTGCAATGCGCCTAAGTGCTATAGCGCATTGTCCGTTGCCACAATCCGCATTCAATGGTACAAACGCCTATGGGAGATGGCACATGCCTGATCACAATATCCATCAAACCCCAACGACAGTATATTTTTACCCCCAAAAATGGGTATAAGTATTTCTTATTATGATATTTACTTATCTGAGCAAATTATGTTAAGTTTTGTAAGTGCTCCATAAGTTGTAAAATGTATTTTTATATTGGTTAAACGGAGAACAACCGAAAGAGCTAAGTCCAGAACCTTTTATAATCTGCTTGAAATACTGTAGAAAAACATGGCAAACTATATTTATCGACTACGAATGTTCAGCAAAAAACGTTGCTAAGAGCAGATGGACGGTTGAAATGTATCGTACAAGCAACTTCAGTACCGGCTTATTCGGCCGGAGAGGTTTGTAATATCATGATTAGCATTGATTCGCGGCCCGGATCATCAAGAACACATGCGCTATTTAATATAAGTATACATGATCGCGTGCATTCACCATCCGTTTCTACCGATCCATGATTATCTGCATGAAAAACGCAAACCGTTCATTGAACAACGGTATATATCCTGCTGCCAGTCGTTATGGAGATTAAACCTGTTCTCGACATTTCCCTCAAGCTGATCACATGAAATATAACAAAATCCCTAAATTAAATCCCGCTAATCTGGGGGCGGGGGAGGGGGCGAGGCCGGAGCGATCCTGGGGTAACTCCCAGCCCCCCCCCCCCCCCCCCAGTGGTGACGCCCGTGGTAGATATAACAGATGTTACAGTTCAAGTAAGAAATCCGTTATTTTGACAAATAACTAGTTACGTTGCAAACTAACTAAACAGTCAGTTAGTTTGCAATGTAACTAGTTAGTTTACAAAAAAACGACCACTCAGTTATTTTGCAACGTAACTAGTTAGTTTGCAAAATAACTAGTTGCGTTGCAGCCTAACTAGTTTTGTTGCAAACCAACTAGTTAATTTGCGGAGTTGACGATGCATGTGGCGTAATTCATAGCTCAGCTCCGTGGCAACTATATTTTTGACCATCTGTGCTAACGCTCTGCCCGATTAATTCTTAATTTTCTGCCGGTTCCGATGCATTCGTTATTTTCACCTCTCAAGTTGGCGGACGCAGTCTACGACCCGCCCCCGGCGCTGTCCGAATGCGAGGTCGAGTCAAGTCTGACGGAGCGCCGGTCAGTCATGGACGAGGCTTCGTGGCGTCGCGCGGTTGTGCTGAAGCGCTGTGCTGGTTTTGGTGGTGTGCGACTGTGGAGGGAAGATGTCGCGAGAAATTTTCGATGAAATATTCCTAGGGTGGGCCAGTGAGCAGAAGGGGCAAAACAATTGTGCTGTTGACGACGCGGAGCATGCAAACATAATTGATTTATTGATGCGTCACGAGGAAGGCGAAGTGCAGGCGTCGTTATCTAAACAGATAAGATGGCTCGCAACATTACCAGTGGTTGATTACGGCGTTACCCAGAAATTGGTGAGAAAAGGAACGGAGTTGGAAGTAGTGAAGATCTCAGAACTTATTGACAAAGTTCATGATTTGCAAATAACAGGAGTAGGGATAAAAAGCAGATGTGGTAGGGGTAAAATGCAGTCAGTACTTGTCAAAAAATATAGCATTGGCCACACAAGTAATCAGCGTCTTCCTCGGAAACTGTTCTGAAGATCTCTGCTCTCGAGCGCAAGTGGACCTCATTTCGTTTGAAAGCGAGACAGAGAGTGATAAAAGGTCGTAGGCCTACATCTACCCTCGCCAGTGCAGGGGGTGTATCGCACCCCTAGGGTTTTCGGGAATAGCTCGCATATTTATCAATTGATTGCGATGCAACTTTCGTTACCCTATTTTTTTAGCAATTTAACACATAGCCTGGAAATTTAAACTTTTACCTCCCATAACCCATGACCAATTACCTGTTTCTCAAGGTCATGTCAGGCGCAACTAGCGTCCAGTAGTATTAACCCGCGACTTACTGGGAGGGGGAGCTATTCCCCCCTCCTGTTATTTTGCGATATTTCCTGAACCAACACTAGTATCGTCACCAAACTTTCAGTACCTTCTCTCACATCAACTCTACACATTTTAGCTAAAGGAAAAAGACGAGGTTATGATAGGTCAACCGTAAATGACGTCAGAGTGACGTCATGTTCAGCATTTTTTGTTGTTGAAAAATAAGGGTTTGCGGAAAACGCTGTCAAAAGTACAATTTTTAAGATAAATTAAACTATTATATACTACATGACTGATAATAGACTCAGATATCAAACTGTTATATTGGATTTTCGAGTTTTATTGAATTTAAAAATTTTGAGAAATCCAAACGCATATTTTTGTGTTTTTTTTCTTCGAAAAAATGAGTTATCCAAAAACGTCGGTAAAGAGAAAAAGTCGATATATTCAACAATGACTGACTTATGATCTTTCAATGACAAAAATCGACCACCTCTCACAGCATTACCATGCATACAAAAATGAATTTTCCGTTTTTCCTTTTTACTTCTATTTCTATATAACAAATAATGTTCTAATGTCCTTTTTCGCATTTTAGACGAGATAAAACATAAACATGTATTACAACGCCTAATGACCATAATCTGCAGTTTGACCTCGTGACCTCGGACTTTGACCTGACCCAAGATCATAAACAGCTTAGAATGGTACTTAGAAGTATCAGACACACGAATCATACCGATTTATATACTGCATATGTGTTTAATATTGCAATTTTGCGCGACAATTCCATCCATCGAGACCACATGACACGGTCTTTGCCGTGACCTTTGACGTCATCGGTGACCCTGAGGTCAACAATATTAGGTTTCACCCGATAAATTTCCCAGGGCTATCGAATGCCGTTTTAATTATTCAAATCAGTCTAGTAGTTCCGGAGATCTGAGGGGGGAGGAAATAGCCCCCCCCCCCCCCAGTAAGACACGTTATGAAAAGTACCCCAGTAAATTGCGGGTTAATGCTGGTAACTTGTACAGTTCCGAGTGTTTGTTGTTCAAGAGCATATGCACAGGTGTTAACAGGTGGCATGTATGGTTTCCATTGAGATCGTGACCTCGGTTGACTTTTTCAGAGGTCAACCGAGTTCACTGAACTCTGATGACCTGAGATGACGTTTCTAACCTCTGGCAGTTTGTAAGATATTTTGAGATGCTGATTTTAAATTTGGCATCCATTTTACATAATGATGTGTTCCACTGGGGTCATGCTCTTTCACAAGTCAACCGAGGTCACTGACCTCTGATAACCTGAGATGACTTTTTCGGATTCTGATAATTTCTGGGACATTTTGTGACACTGCTTTCAAATTTGACACCCATTTTGCCTAATTATATGTTCATTCACGATATTAGCTCGATTATAATCCAATCTCTACGCATGCACGATTTTGATGACATCCGCGTCATTGACAACCTGAGGTCACCTAATGACCCAGACTCTTAAAATTGGGTATCAACGACTTTCTCTCATCACAAGCAACACGCTCGTTTTTTAATCGAACCCCTAGCTCAATTAGGGGCGTCGGGGGTCGTACCCCCACCCCCTCCCCTCCAGCACGGTCACGTATAGGTATCGGACGCTGCACTGGCGAGGGTTAAATTATGAAGATCACTTGACGAAATTTGTCACACGTATACCGTGAGGGGCTTAAGTAAAGGGAGTGATGTGCCCCCTGAAAACTAAGAGTTCTAAAAAAAATAAACGACAGCATATTTGGTTTCAGCGACCAAAAAAATTATTAAACAGGCTTATGAACCGAGGAAAATGATTAGATACGTCCGGGCGATGTGGCCTAATAATAACGCGATAGGCTTAACATAGGGCCAAAAGTACTAAAATGGAAAGGCACTAACCGAACGAATTTGCAAAACGGAATAAGAGTTCTACGTAAATGGAAAAGTGTTTCTGATCGGTAATGGAATGGAGGGAGCAAGTCAGCGAGTGAATTTGCATTCCACCCTAAACCACTATCTGAATATTGCAGGCACTCCGAAAGTGCAGAAAATATAAACCAAGTTGTAGGGTAGGTTACTTGTTCAGCGCACTTAGATGTCAACGCTCGGAGTGTTCACAAAAAGTTATCAGGTCTGCACTAGAGCCCTTCATGGAGCGGCAATCCCGTATGGGAATGGGAATGGGACGGGAATGGATGGGAATGGGGCACATGTTTGGGAAATTAACGGTTTGGAACGGGTTACGGGAGACTATATAATTTTTTCGCGAACCCCCACCCCAAAAAATCAATAAATAAGAAAACCTGAATAAGAAAACTCTGATGTGCAACTATCACACAACACATTATTAGCATAAACACACTTAGCTTAGACATGCCAAGGTTCCAGAAATGTGAGCTGGGAACCAGATGCACTATCCCTACCAGCATTTGCGTGTGGAATCCACACGCAGAATCCACCTTACAGTCAGAAATAAACATTTTTCCACTTTAAGTCCATACATGTTTAGGCTGTTTGCATAGGCGTAACCACCTTCCGAAAGTAGGTGGGGAAGGAGGCACTTCGAAGTCGATTCTTTCCATGCAACGCCCATAGGCGTAATGTTAAAATCCGAAAATGTTACTGGGAACTGATCCCCAGTGACCCCAGTGGTGATTACGCACCTGGCTGTTTGTCTGCATAAATCCCGCTATCCATGTCGGCTATCCGGCTATCCATGTCGCGCAGGGCTTTTCCTATAGGGCGGCCTCGTCTTGGAACCACCTGACGCCGGCCGTTATGGCCTCCCGGAGCCTCGCCGTGCTAAAATACCAACTCGAAATTGTGACGACGGTGTGTGAAAGCTTGACTTCGTACGTTTTATTAACATAGTTACCATGATTTCTTGTGTGTGTGCGATGCGTGTTTTAAATTGTCTGTCGTGTTTTTCGTTTGTATCGGCCAACTTGTATTCCTTTCACTCGAATCGAACATTAAGCCATTTATATGGAATGATTCGCAAATACATCAATGAATGAATGAATGAATGATAAATCATTTAAAATGAACAATAATATACTTCAGATAAATATAAAACCAATCAGGCAGAATAGCGATAGACTGGAAAACATTTCCAGAATCTGTTATGAAAGAATATCAATAAGGTATCAACTTATGAGCACTTGCAATTTGCACTCATCATTTCACAGTTGCAGAAGAGCTGCATCTGCCAGAACATGAATAAGCATGAATAATGAATAATAAGCATGAATAAACACAGGCATTATTCTTGCTCTTACAAAGTGAATCTCAGGTAAATTGTTCAGAAGCGGCACTCATATGACAAACTAGAAAGTAGGAAGAAAGAACTTCCTTGAGGCCTAACACACATTTCAGCACCTGCAACCCTTGGAGACTGATGTTAATCAAACAGCAACAACCAAAAGGTTGAAAATTACAAAGTTAAGGAGTTCATCACATAAGCAACTGCATCAGTAGCTGTCCAAGAAAGAAAGGTTTTGAATGGCCGGATGGCCGCGCATGTCTTGTCTTCATATTTGTAAGTGAAGTAAAGGTGGAATAACACAATACAACGTCTGATCAAACGAGAACACCCAGCTTATACACTCAGAAACACTTTTTAGAACTTTTGCTGAATGCTCTTCCCTGAGAAACCCGCACGGTTTCCATTTCAAGACCTTTCAGTGGATGGTCTTGCCTGAGAAATCTACATGGTCTCCGGCGTTGGTTGTTGAGAGTAAATATGTCTCCGGCTGACTATTTTATGTCTCTGAGACCATCAGGCAGTCAACGAATAAGAAAAGTATGTCCCGATCGAGGATCGAACCCGCGGATGTTTTTGAAGTCAGCTGTTGAGCACAGTGGATGGTCTCCTGAGAGAATCCCGAAGTTGAATTCATTCCATGCAGATGCCGCCACCATAGCACTGCAGGTGTCGCTGTAATCGTAACGACGGAAACCGACTTGTATTCAAGTAAATACCGAATAACTATTATTTTTTCGATTGCTTTGATTTGCAAATATAACTTTCATACCATCATTTGTTAGCAAAACAATATTTATAAACGGAAAGTCGGTAATCATCAACCTCACCCAGCAATTGCCTTGGTTGGTACAGTCTTTTTGCCTACGGCCGTTCAATCCCGGCCGACGCCGCTACTTTTTTCAGGCATTCTCAAGCAAGATCCGGTGTTCACGGTGAGAACCTTGACAAAATGTGGTGTACTAATGTGATGTACTGTACCGTGATCCGATCGGCGGCGCTGGGCGGCGGCCGGCGGTGGACCGACCGTGGCCTCCGGGCGTATGACGTCAGCACCGTGACCTGGCGGCCGGGCGCGGCGCCGGGCGGGGAGTCGAGCCGCGGCGGGCAGCCGAGCAGGGGATCGGACGGTCACGCTTGAATCTGATCAGCTGTATTGTTCATTAGCAGGGGATCGGACGGTCACGCTTGAATCTGATCAGCTGTATTGTTCATTTTGTTATTGTTCTGTTCCAAATTGTTAAATGCATATCAAGACGCACTTACCTCTTTGAAGTGGACGAGACGCCGAGACTGAGAACTCCAGTAGTGCTGTGAGACGGCGACACTACATTTTCTGGCGACGAGGATGGCAGCATTTTCGGCGACTCCTCCGAGTGAGTACTGGCAGAATCCAGGTCAGAAGCCGAAGCGGTTGTGGCAGGATTGGTATGCCGACTTCGTGCTGTATGGAGAGGCTTCTGAATGGGATGTCTGGCCTGATACTAGGAGGAGGGCTCTGCTGTTGCATTGTGTGGGCGCCGAGGCGCGACGTCTGTTCCGTGCACTGGACACGGAGACAGTGGCCAAGTCTGAGGTTCAGGGAGGGGAGGATGAGTCTGCATCTCGATCACAGTCT
The DNA here is from genome assembly GCA_036785665.1 of Chirona hameri. NCBI lineage: Eukaryota > Metazoa > Arthropoda > Thecostraca > Balanomorpha > Balanidae > Chirona > Chirona hameri. The sequence continues at coordinate 50,552 of JAXIVJ010003538.1, forward strand.
GTGTATGACTTGACGGTACACACGCTGTGCAAACTGTTTGTTCAGGATTCGGATGTGCGGACTGAGCGTGTCCGGTTCCGACGATGCACTCAAGCGCCTGGTCAGTCATCATTGATATATCTGGCGAACCTGAAGGAGGCTGCTGTTAAGTGCGCATTTGGCCCACTGCGAGACGATATGATTCGTGACCAGTTCGTGGAAGGATGTGTTTCAGAGCAGCTGAGAGATAAGCTGATCATGAAGGACGGCCTGACGCTGAAGAAGTTGGAGGCCATTGCTGAGGCTGCAGACCGTGGATCACAGCGGAGGGGCGTCCTGACGGAGACCTGCTCGACGGCTGTCGCCGGACCAACTCCAGTTGTTGAAGTGGCCTACACCAAGAAGACTCCAGCTAAGGTGGGACGAGGCGCGCGCGGCGTGTCCAGTAACCGAGCTGGGAAGTGTCATGTCTGTGGTCGTGAGGGTCACTGGGCTCGTGATGCTCAATGTCCTGCTCGAGATAAGCGTTGTAACCTGTGTCAAGGTGTGGGACATTTTCGCAAGTGCTGTACGGCTGGGGAGCCAAAGACTGTTAAGAAGAACATGAATGTTGTGCAGGTCTTGTCTCTTCAGCAGCAGGCTCCAGCTGACTGTCCCTGGTACGAGGTGCAGATCGGCGGCCAGCCGGTGACCATGATGGTCGACACGGGAGCAGCCGTCAGCGTGATACCTGCGGACCTGTACCGGAGCAAGCTGTCGCACTTCAAGCTCAGCCAAGCGAAGGTGAGGCTCAGTGCCTACGGAGGGAAGGCTGTCAATGTTCGAGGTGTGATCACTGTTCCGGTGACGTCATTGTCTGGTCAGACTGCCCAAGCTGATGTGTATGTTGCCGAAGCGAGTATGGCTCTGTTGGGCAGAGATCTGCAGAGGATGTTGCACATTGCTGTGAAGAATGGTACCACTGTCTGTTTGGTTGACCATGTCAAGCCTCTGCCTGCCATCAGCGGTTTTGTGCACAAGGTGCAGCTGAAGCCGGACGTGACGCCATTGAGGAGCAAGCTCAGGTCGTTGCCGTACTCGGTGCGGGAGGAGGTGACGCAGCACCTGCTGGAGCTCAAGGCGCAGGGAGTCATCGAGCGGGTGGAGACTCATGCTTCGCCCTGGCTGTCACCCGTCGTGGCTGTCCGCAAGAAGACAGGCAAGTTACGGGTCTGTTTGGATCTGACAGAGTGTAACCGGGCTGTTGTGTCTAACGGTTATCCGATCCCTGATATGCAGGAGATGATCGACCGTCTTCAGGGAGCAGCTGTGATGTCGACGCTTGACCTGCGCTCTGCGTACCATCAACTGACCCTGCACGAAGACTCCAGAGACCTGACGGCGTTTCTTCACGAAGGTCAGATGTGGAGGTACATTCGCTGTCCGTTTGGCTTCAAATCGCTTCCTCAGTGTTTTCAAAAGGTGATGGAGAGCATTCTTGCTGGCCTGGAGGGTGTGCAAGTGTACCTTGATGATGTGATTATCTGGGGTAGCACTGAGGCAGAGCATGACGACAGGCTGCAGCAGGTGGTCCGACGGATGCACGAGAGGAATGTGACTCTGAACTGGGACAAGTGTAAGATCCGAGTGTCTTCTGTCCAGTTCTTGGGCTTCACTATCTCGGCGAGAGGTGTGTCTGTCTCACAGGACCGGGTGCAGGGCCTGAAGGACATGCAGCAGCCCTCGACGAAGAAGAAGCTACAGGCGGTGTTGGGAACACTCGGCTTCTACTCGAAGTTCGTGAAGGACTTCAGCAGCCGTGTGGAGCCTCTGCGCCGTCAGCTGCGGAAGGACGCGCCGGCGTTCAAGTGGACGAAGGAGATGGCGGCCGCTCTGGATGACGTCAGAGATGCTATTCTGAACTCCGGCCTGCTCGCCATCTTCGACCCAGCGCTGGAGACGTGCGTCACCACCGACGCCAGCGACGTCGGCATCGGTGCGGTTTTGACGCAACTGCATCCTGAAGGTGAGAGAGTTGTCGCTTTCGCCTCGTGTACCCTGGCTCCAGCCCAACGTCGCTACAGCGTCACTGAACGAGAGGCTCTCGCTTGCGTTTGGGCTTGCGAGAAATGGCACCGCTACCTCTGGGGTCGCGAGTTCGTGATCCGAACTGACCATGCTGCTCTTCGCACTCTCTTGACTGCAAGTGGAATAGGCAGGGCTGGCATGAGACTGTCGAGGTGGGCGGCGAGGTTGATGACCTACTCGTTCACTGTTGAGCATGTGAAGGGTGGCTCTAACCCAGCTGATGGTCTGTCTCGTTTGCCAGGTCCTGAACAGCATGTGGAGGACGAGTCTCAGCTCGTGGCGGCTGTGACGACTGACGTGGATGCTGTCAGTCGCGCTGAGCTGGCTGATGCTGTTGAAGGTGATCCAGTTTTGATGCGCCTGTCTGACCAGATCCCGCAGAGGTGGCCTCGCCGACTCGCTGACGTACCGGAGGACCTGAAGCCGTTCTACCGGTTCCGGGAGGAGCTGATTCTGCTGGATGGACTGGTTCTGAGAGGTGGGAGGATCGTAGTACCTGCCAGGCTGCAAGCAAGGTTAGTGACGCATGCTCACGATGGGCACCAGGGCATGGTGCGTACGAAGCAGCGTTTGAGGGGATCCTATTGGTGGCCGGGCATGGATGCTATGGTTGAGTCAGCCGTGAAAACCTGTGACATATGTATGACGTCAGACAAGTCAGCAAAGACACGTAAGGCACCACTGTGTCCTGTTCCGTTCCCTGAGGCGCCCTGGGACAAGTTGGGCATTGACTTCATTGGGCCGATGCAGGGACCGGCGCAGCAGCGATATGCTATCGTGTTGGTAGATTATTACTCGAAGTGGGTGGAGATGGCCTTCGTCCGTGAGCCGTCATCTGATGCAGTCGTGGAATTTCTGTCCGCTGTGGCTTCCCGTGAAGGCTACCCACGCCAGCTGGTGTCTGATAATGGCACCCACTTCACCTCCAGAAAGTTCGAGGAGTACCTGAGGAGTGTCGGCATTGAGCACATCCTGGTCTCTCCCTATCACCCGGCAGGATCTGGAGCGGTGGAGCGTGTGAATCGCTGCATCAAGTCGGCGCTGCAGATGGCTGATGCTGCGGGGGAGGACCGGACAACGTTCATCCGTAACTACCTCATGAACTACAGGGCTATGCCGCACGCTACTACCGGTAAAAGCCCTTCTGAATTGTTGCATGGACGTGTGCTTCGTACCAAGCTGGACGCAGCTTCTGCACATGTGGGACGTACTGATGACGCGACTGTGAGGGGCCGTGTTGGACGTCAGCAGCAGAAGCAGAAGGCGTGGTGGGACAAACGTAACGGTGTTCGTGTACCGCAGTTTGGCCCTGGTGATTGGGTACGCTGTAAACTGATGCCCCGTCCCCGCAAGGGACGGCCGCGTTTTTCACAGCCTCGTCGCATCGTGAAGCAGACCGGCGCGGCGACGTACCGACTGGACGACGGGACGCGGGTGCACGCCGAACGACTCGCCAGCGCTCCAGACGTTCCTGATGCTGGAGCGGCTGAGGCGGTCGGTCCGACTGCTCGCTACTCTGGGGCTGACGCAGACGACTCTAGCTCGAGCGACAGGGACTCTGTCGCGGAGAGCGTCGCGACCGACGCGGGCGGTGGAGACTGCGGCGGATCCGACGATCCTGGTGGCTCGGGTGCCTGCGACACGGAGGACGTGGAGGCACGTCGAGAAGCAGTTGCCTCCGATGGTGGCGAGACTGGAGCGGCTGTACCTGTGCGTTCTGGTGGTGCATCCGGCGCGCGGACTGATGCGAAGACTACGGTGGCGACACGGTCTGGGCGGATTGTGCAGTCTCCTGACCGTTTGGGTTTTCCTAAAAGGAGGGGAATAAATGTGGTGTACTAATGTGATGTACTGTACCGTGATCCGATCGGCGGCGCTGGGCGGCGGCCGGCGGTGGACCGACCGTGGCCTCCGGGCGTATGACGTCAGCACCGTGACCTGGCGGCCGGGCGCGGCGCCGGGCGGGGAGTCGAGCCGCGGCGGGCAGCCGAGCAGGGGATCGGACGGTCACGCTTGAATCTGATCAGCTGTATTGTTCATTAGCAGGGGATCGGACGGTCACGCTTGAATCTGATCAGCTGTATTGTTCATTTTGTTATTGTTCTGTTCCAAATTGTTAAATGCATATCAAGACGCACTTACCTCTTTGAAGTGGACGAGACGCCGAGACTGAGAACTCCAGTAGTGCTGTGAGACGGCGACACTACACAAAAAAAGATAATATTGAGACCAAAAGACCCCCCTTGAAAGTTCTCGTAAAATGTGGCTCTCTGCAGAGACTAAATCGACGCCTGTATGGTTTCTGAGAACTCTCAAGAGTCTCCGATGTCTGTCAGTGTACGTACCCTAGCCTCATACAAACCATTAATATAAACATATTTTGCCCAACCCAGGGGAGTGTCATGGCTATCTTCGTAACGTGTCCACCCTGTCCCATGGCGTCACCTTCCAGCTTGATTTCCACCAATGGGGTGGCCGAATCGGGAGAAGCGTATTTCCTTTCGTAGACCGTCTCGTGGCACTTATCGGTCTACCAAAAGAATTACGCCTTCGACCGGCGCGGCCGCCATGCTTATTTACGGTGGCACATTCGTCACTCAACGATCTTCAACATAATTGTAGATGAAACAAGTGTAATCCAGATGTAAAAATACTTTCACCAGATAGGTGCTACTACAAATTATCCTCAAGTCACCTTACTTCATCAACAACCAGGTGAAACCAACCAGGTTGTTGGTTGCACCTGGTTGTTGATGAAGTAAGGTGACTTGAGGATACTTTGTAGTAGTATCTATCAGGTGAAAGTATTTTTACATCTGGATTACACTTGTTTCATCTACAATTATGTTGAAGATCGTTGAGTGACGAATGCGCCACCGTAAATACCAACCAACCAGTTTTCGTATGGCCGCAGATGAATGTCACAAAAACGCAACATATGCGGAAATTTGGGCCACTAAATACGAATATCATTACAATCAATATCCATTCCACGCTTTCACAATTTACTTGAAAACTTTACTTGATGTCTGATCTAGGTGGTAGGTGGTACACAACCTGCCTGCCATCATGCTGATTCAGAGAATCTATGGGGTTTGGGTCCATCACCAAGGGTTTTCGAGTCTATATCTGTCGAACGGTTGGAATTTGCCTTTTATATAGAAGATTCCGGCTTTTTAATATTATTTTAGATGTGATATGATTTGATAAAAAAACTGTTTTTTAGAGACAAAATCCACCAAATAAAAATTTCCAAACATATATAAAAAACGGACTATATATTGGAGAAAGAAGTATGGACAATACCCAAGCCGAATTAAAAATATATTTAGTTTTGGCCAGTTTTGCTGACTTATGGCTACTTATGTATGATGGGTCTGGATTTTGTATTAGAAATTTCAAAATATTCGCGCGCCACTTTCTCTACTGCTTCCAAAATAATACCAAATAGAGGAAACACGAACGAGGCAAAAAATAACGATTTATTTCTTTCGCAAGAAGTTATTTTTCGCAGTCAGTACCCATTTGTCGTTGCCAGTTTCAGCGGATGGGGGGGGGTAATTTATATTGCCCTCCCCGTCGAGCGTGGAAGAGGAGGGGGGGGGGCTTTTACCCCTGCCGCCCCCTGGATCCGCCAGTGAGTTGGTCGTTATTTGCCAGTAGATTATAATGAACATGAGCTTCTAAAGGAAACTAGTTGGAGATGCAGGGTAGCAATGAGATTGGTCGGAAATTTATGACGTCGGAGAATGCATAGTTTTTTTTTCGGTACCAAACACCCCCTGGCCGTTGGCCCTGCTTCCCAGCTAAATATTGGCTTCAGGCCTGGTAAAGTGTCCATCGACTCAATACGTGAATGCCGTGACTTGTTCAGCTACCATGCTACGGAACCGAGTCGGTGAAGCTGCATTATATTTATACTGAATGGGATTCGGCTTATTTACCGCACTGGCTTGCAATAAGCTTAATGTTACAAATCGCATCCTATGGGTCAGGCATCTGGGAGTGACAGTGTTATTAGTAGCTTAATGCAGACGACGAGGGTAGGGTAAATATTTCCGGCTTTACAGTTTCCTTTCAGAATTCCTTTGTGAATAAAACAGGACCTCGAATTATTGTATAACTTGAAAACCATAGCTTCAGCAATCCTCTGAAAGCCCGTTTTGTGGCGATTGCTTGATTCTTTACGAGCGTGCGATCCTGACGAGATGAAAATGTAATGGGCATTGGGCATGTAAAGCATCATATATAATGAATATGTTTTTGTCATCCGATGCTGGTGGTCATATGACTTCCCTCGAGTAGGGTAATGGGTAATCCCTCGAGTAGGGTAATGGTCACAGTGCCTGGGTATGTATCTTGCCTAACCATCTGAATTAATGCAGTACATGTTAATGTCACACATGTGCCTGGATCCCGGGATTCAGCTGATATCCGGATCTCTGTGTCCTGCGTCCTGCACTGAAAACTTTTTTACCCTTTCCCAGAGGGTAATCACGAAACAGCCGGGTAACAGGGCCCACATACGTTTTCACCACCCACCGGGTGGTAAACTCTTTTCATTTACTCTCGCCCAGAGGGTAATTTTTTCGAGATTACCCTCTGCGAACGGATAAACCCTTCATGCGGCGACGGGAAGCCGTTTCGTCAGTCTGTGACGTCAGACCTACGTCAACAGACCGACGACAAAGAGTAATGTTAAGGGTTTATCCGTTCGCAGAGGGTAATATCCTTAAAAAAATACCATCTGGGCGAGAGTAAATGCAAAGAGTTTACCACCCGGTGGGTGGTGAAAACGTCTGTGGGCCCTGTTACCCGCTGCCCGGGTCATCTCAGGCAAGCGTAAATTTGATCATGTGTCTGATGTGCGAGATGCACTCGTCTGGCTCGAATCCCCCCAACTTTTCCACTATCAGTCCTTATGCCTTCTTCACAAAATCATCAGTGCCAGAGAACCTGAGTGCATCGCCCGCCGATATGTGCCAACCGAGACAATCCTGCTCATGCCCGCTCAACCCGACAGGATCATCTCCTACAGTTACCCGCTATCCGCACAGAGGCCGGGCGGCGTCGATTTATGTACAGGGTCCCACAGCAGATGAACGAGTTGCCAGCGGACATTCGGGGCTTGAAGGGAGCGCACTTTAGAACGAGGCTGAAGGCTTATCTACGTGATCTCGGTGGCTCTTAATCCGTGTGCTTTAGTGTTTTAGTGTCATTTTAGCATTCATCCGTTTTTGTCATGTTTCTTATTGTCATGTCATAGTAGTTGGCCTGTGTATGTCTGCGCTCGGTACGAGTGTGAATGTTTTACATGCATGTCATTGTCCCATTTTACTGACGAGAGGGCCGTAATAGCCACAGTTGATGTGGATGGCCTTTCATAAAGTACTACTACTATTACTACTACTGCGGCGGGATTTTCCTCTAGGAAAGGGCAAAAAAGTTGCAGTGTGGGATCCACATGGAACAGATCCAGGAACACAATAAGCCGAGGGATCCACAAAGATCCCTGCAGGTCCTGAAACATTTTACGCCGAGAGATCAAGGAGGAACCCAGATCTTCACGTATTTTATGCCGAGGGATCCACTGGGATCCCAGATCCAACTTCCGGATCCAGGAACAAGTCTTAACCCTATTTGTAACAGGGGGGGGGGGGCGGATTTCGCCCCCCTCATGTTTTTCGCAGATATCCCCAGAACGGCTGGGAGCAGGTCCATGAAATTTTGGGAATTTTCATAGAATTGAATACCACATTTGAAGTCAAAATTTTGAGTTCTTAACCTGAACAGAAGCGGTTCCAGGGCATAGTTTTGGGTGGGTTCAGAGGCGACATTTGGCGATAATACGGAAATGCGATCTTCACGGTTTCTTCCTAACTTCCTCAAGTGTGAAGGAGTTAGATCGGTTTACGGTGATCGCAACAAGTGCAAATTAGTTGTTGTTATTGAAATATCATAAAAAGTTGCATGGCAGAGGCGGTTTCAGGGGCTTGAAAGGGGGGGGGGTCCAGGGAGTATCCAATGCTTGGCGGGAAGCCAATAGAGCAATGTAAGGGACATTTATGGCTATCAAGATGTAAAAGATAGCTTCTGCTTCCATTATTTGCATAATTTATTACATATAGAGTTTCAGGGGCGTGTTCAGGTACATGAAAAGGAGGGTAACTGACATGGTGATGACGATATGCCAGCGATAACGGCGCAATAGACGTTTAGCTTATAATGATATATGCACATATGAGGCCAGAAAAGGGAATAATAGTCATTTTTTGTTTGCAGAGGCGCGCTCAGGAATGGAAAAAAGGGGGTCATATTATTGCAAGAAAACTAAGAGGAATGGGCGTACAATGACATAACATACTGCAGTTTTCGGATGAAACACGCACTACAGGCTACTCTACGAACGATTATAAGATAATAGGCGAGTCCAGGTAGGGTAAAAAGGGGGGTAAGCAATGTTAATTGAAGTTGTAAGTGAAATAGTCACTGTTGACTAGTTAGTATCATAATAGCGGATAATATACTTATCAATAGGTCTTGCGCAGCCCCAGTTTGGATCCTGGATACGCCTATGATGAAGTACAACATGCAAAAAGGAACTATCTACGATCAGTAACATATTTATAGTGCTAGTTAGCAACATGTCTGCGGTTAATATTTGTTTCCAATTTGACGTCCCTTTTTCACTAACCTGGTACCGCCTATGGCAAAAAATATGATTTATAACTGGTTTTTCTAATGTCACAATCACATACCATTTCATTTATATTATAAAAAACATAAAAAATGGTTTTATTACGCATTTACTTCACCCCCATATTGAGTGACCTGCAAATGCCTATGATTTTTGAATTTTCAAACGTCACTGTTATATATCAATTTCCAATTCAATCTCTATCGATTCCTATTAGTTGTGTTAAAATCGGTCTATAAACATGAAAGCTATGTTAGATCAAAAATACCACTAAAATTTGTCGTTTTTGCCCCCCTGTTGCCCCCCTATCCAAAATTTAGATTTGTTAATTATTTAGACATGTAAATCGTGTTGAGGGGAACCAAACACCGTTTCATTTTTGAAAATCGGACGGGTAGATCTCGAGATCTCTGGGGGGGGGCGGAATCCGCCCCCCCCCCCCCCTGTTACAAATAGGGGTAGCCAGGAGCCTGTTACAAATAGGGTTAAATAACCAAGAAGCGGGTACCTTAATAAGGTACCTACTTCTTGCTTAATTTATCATACATGGTATTTTTTCAGGTACTAATTATCTACATAGTAATACTACATACGCAACATAGAGACCACCCATTTTGCTGTCAGTCCCAGCATCTTGTGTTTCAAGATATGAGGCTCGTTTAAATTAGAGATCTACTGACTGAGAACCCAGATAACCAGGAAGCTGAGAGACTCTCAAATGCCCAATATATACATGTATTTTAAGCCGAAGGATCCACAACGATCCTATATCCTGTTTAAGGCGTGTGGATCTAGAAAGTTCCAAGATCTACATTTATTTTACGCCGAGGGATCCACAAAGATCCCAGATCCTGAAGCATTTTACGCCGATGGATCAAGGAGGATCCCAGATCTTCATGCATTTTAGACAGAGGGATCCACTGGGATCCCAGATGTTACTTCGTGATCCAGGCACAAGTCTGGTTAATGCAGTATATAATAGCGAAGTACATACCTAATGTAGTATATTAATGTAATATATAGCTCGATACCCCCTCGGCACGAATTGGGTTTGCCGCTCGACGGCAAAATATCGACGTGACAAAGTCTTCTATAGACTTGATTTTGCTGCCCGATGGCAGAACCAATTCTGTAAATGTTGATCGATTCAGAAAAGCAGGACAAACGCGATACATTTGGTTAACCCGCGCACTGCAGAGGGGGTTGATTTCCGCCCCCCCCTCAGGTTTTTCAAAGATAGCGAAAAAGCAGCGGCACGCAGCGCCGCCCGGTTTTCGCACACCTATCAGGACATCAATTGCGCACACTTCGAAAAAAAAATAACCTCGGGTCATCTCAGGTCAGGTCACCAGACCAGGTCAAGTGACCCCACCTCCAAAAATGTTTGCAGTTGTGCCAAAGCCAGAGTTTTTTACCGATCAGTTTGAAACTTACAGGATGTCATGAGGGCATAAGTACTTACAATTCGGTTATCTCGGAATTTTGATATCGGTGACCTAAGGTCAGGTCAATTTCGTAGCCTCCCATAATAAGTCAATGGGGAAATATACAAATGCTAAGGATATGCATGATATTAGTCCAATTATTTCTGGATCATGTTATTATAGGATATTCTTGATGATCCAAGTGTAAGTTTTGTTCAGTGACCCCTATTGGTTCATTTGAGGTCATTCGAGGTCACCATCACCTTTTTGCCAATAACTCCCGACACAATGAAGATAGATGAGTGAAACAGACATCAATGTGTTTGTCTCGTCGATACACGTCTTTTCATATGCAACATGCCATACTTGGGTCACCACTTGACCTTGACCTGAGGTCAAATTCTTAAGTTATCTCAAAAAGGTCACCATGTACATAATTCAAAGCGCCTTGATAAGATAAACACAATGGCGTAAACAGTTTTCCGTTATCTTTATTATATAAAAGTAAATAGCGAAAAACAAATTAGCAAAAAACGTCATTTTTTCCTTTTTTGACCTCTGAAGCCTCAAATATTGACCTGAGATCAAATTTGATGACACCTTAGCGATTGCAAATTTCACTGGCTGGCGTTTGCTTTGTTTCGGTTTGTTTCTAACTATCATCGTTTCTGAGATATATGGGAATTTCTGGAGCGATGTCCTAAAACAGGAAAAAAACTCGAAAATTTGACCTTTGATGACCTCTGGTGACCTCAATTTTGACCTGACCTAAAACAATACTGAATACTTTCGATAGAACATGTATGAAGCTATCAAATGCCTTTTTCCGCTTCTCGCTATGTAGCGTAGTTTTTTAGATCTCAGGGGGGGGCGGAAATCAACCCCCTGCAGTTCGTGTTCGGCGCAAAGCCCCTGCAGTGCGCGGGTTAATGTAGATAAGCTCAATTCGACATTTTCCCATTATTCCTCTTGAATATGCTACTGTCGGGCAGAGGGTCTTCAGCTGGTGCTACTGTGGTACAGAGAGTCTATCTGATCGTCCTCGCGGATCAAGCTATCTACCTGTGACGTCACTAAGGTGCCGATAGCGATGGTGTACCGCTGCTATCGCATCCGCTTCGCCACGGCCGTGTCGCGACGACTCACAGTGTCGGGCTCGACACGGTGCACTGCGCCGCGCAGGTCAGGGGTGTCAGCCGAGGTCGGCGGTCAGAGGTCAGGTCACAGCTCAGCCGGCCCCAGTGGCGGTAGACGCCATGGGCGTCAGAGGTCAGGATGAGTACGCTGATGTGGACTATGACGATGATCGACAGGAACTGGTGGAGGATAATCGTGGGAAAGGATTGAAAGGTAAGCAGACCCTGGATTGATTGGTGAGCGGATATGATATGATTTATACATTGTCCATTGAGTAGGCATATGCGGCAGGCATAGGTATACATACGCTGTTGGGAGAGGTTTGCATTAATGTACTTTGATTGATAGCTTAAGTATGCAGATAATGAGTCCTACTACAGGTCCGCTGTCTGGGTGGTCGGCGATTAAAGTTCGGAAAAAAACAAACCGGCATATCCGTCAGCGTTGTTTGACAAGTGTCGCCAACTGTTACATATCGTAGTTCTGATTCGCTTGGTGACGTGCCACTTTTCATGAGATGTTAACCATTTGTTTTCTAGGGACCAAGGTTCGTCTAAGCATGTATTACGCCCTTTTATCAATCACCATGATCAAAATATTTATGTCGACCAGTTACAGTTACCCCGTTTACATGAGTCGATCGGCGGTTACCGTAAATTCCAGCGCCCGTCAAAACAGGTCCAGTCTCCCCTCCCTTATCGTCAGTTTAGCCACCCGCTAATTACGGAACGAGGACCCGGCTTTCCCCACGCCAATCGGCGGGACTCCCGCTGGCGCCCGTTCCGTAATTGTTTGTCGACGCCAGCCGGCGGATGCTCCTCTCCATCGTTCGCCGCCACCCGCATCCTTCGACATATAGTGTAAAATTATGAGTTACAAAACATTTTGAGAACATAAATACAAATATACCGCATATTATTTTTAACAGGCTTTCCGATTTTAACTAAATTTCTGTAAAATATCTATAAACAAAATGAGAGTTTTACGTAAATTTACGTTCTTTTTTATTTACGTTCATACGTTTCGTTGTCAGTCGTCTAACGTAAATTTCCGAAAGCGCTAGTGTAAATTTACGATAAGCCAGATCGTCAGTTTCTCCCCGCCAGGACCCGTTTACATGAGTAAAAATTACGTATGTTTTGCTTATCGTCAGCTTCGCTCACTCATGTAAACGGGGTCACTGTAAGCTCTTTTGAATCAAAGCAGTCGTTAAACCGCTCACAGTGGTTAGAGCCATTGTGATGGCAACTTAATGGTCGTAATATAAATTCCCGGATATACAAAACATATATTCACTTCATATCTTAGGATGTCATCCCGACATCAACTTGCAATACCGATTGTTTTTTAAGTCCTTACTGCCACCAAATGCAGACCGCTGCAGGCTGACAAAGACCAGGTCCTCTGATGGCGGTGCAGTACCACACCGGCCGCAACCCTCCACATCTTCACACGAGTCGTCCTGCCGGGGTTTCCATTGTCTCAGTAAATTTAACGCATTGGTAAATTGGTCAATAGATTATAAGATGATAACATGCTCACCCCCATGTCAGCCTTGTAAAGCGCAAAGCATACAGCCTAAGACGTCACTGTACGCCCACATCTTTTATCTCGTGCGCCACTATAATCTAGGAATAGATTAATGTGCAAATATATGATAAGAAGTCCGATTAAAACCGTTAAGCCGACAAAACAAGCACTGTATTTTGCATGAGGCCGGGTATCGTCGTCACCACTGTCGTATGTAAGTATGTATGATCCCCATTATCACTGCCATCCGGTCTGTCTCCCGTCTTCAGACAGGGTCGTGGACGGCCTCACCGGTCGGCCGGCCCTATTCATCTACATGGGCATCACGTGCGTCAGCATCGGCCTCCTGGTCCCCATGTGGTTCCTATACTATTACCCACTGGACGTGGACCAGCCCGTCTACACACGGGGCAGCTGTATGATAGCCACACAGTACAGGTAAGCCGTGGACCAGCCCGTCTACACACGGGGCAGCTGTATGATAGCCACACAGTACAGGTAAGCCGCGGACCAGCCCGTCTACACACGGGGCAGCTGTATGATAGCCACACAGTACAGGTAAGTCGCGGACCAGCCCGTCTACACACGGGGCAGCTGTATGATAGCCACACAGTACAGGTAAGTCGCGGACCAGCCCGTCTACACACGGGGCAGCTGTATGATAGCCACACAGTACAGGTAAGTCGCGGACCAGCCCGTCTACACACGGGGCAGCTGTATGATAGCCACACAGTACAGGTAAGTCGCGGACCAGCCCGTCTACACACGGGGCAGCTGTATGATAGCCACACAGTACAGGTAAGCCGCGGACCAGCCCGTCTACACACGGGACAGCTGTATGATAGCCACACAGTACAGGTAAGCCGCGGACCAGCCCGTCTACACACGGGGCAGCTGTATGATAGCCACACAGTACAGGTAAGCCGTGGACCAGCCCGTCTACACACGGGGCAGCTGTATGATAGCCACACAGTACAGGTAAGCCGTGGACCAGCCCGTCTACACACGGGGCAGCTGTATGATAGCCACACAGTACAGGTAAGTCGTGCAGTATTCAATGTCCATCTATGCTGGGGCACCTACAATAAAAGTTACACACTGAAGGTAAAACATCTCGCGTATTCGCCAGTTGTCGTGCAGATGAACTTAAGATACAATATGCTGATTTAATCACATAATGCTCCCTGGTCGGTTCTCGAGATCGTTTTCCTTTCATCTTAGTTTTGTGCTCGGATTATTTTTGGTGTAGAACGATCCATTTCATAACCGCAGTGCGATTAAGGCAAAGCGTGTGATTGTTGCCGAGATCTATCAGCAGGTATCCTACACTCATTCTCCTCAACATTCTCCTCACCTTCAAGCACACTTCGGACAACCGAAGACGGTGTAATCCGGATAAGTAAGACGCCGATTAAAGGGAATAGGTCACCTTGAAAGTTGTCTTGAAGTTCAACCATACGGTGCATCTTGAGCTCAAAACTACGAATATGACTTTGGTTTGGACAACTGATGGATATATGTGGAGAAAGAAGTAAGTTTCTCTTTCTATTTCACGAGAAATCGTACGATAGCAGCAGGCGTTACGGCTCCCCCGCTCCGCCTGACGCCAAGTACAGTCTCTGACAAGATGCCGCCGCGCCGCCCGGGCGGCTGAGCGGATATTAACGATGCGTCGTGACTAGAGACTACGTGCCAGAGAGTGTACCTGCCTCCGGCGGCGAGCCGGCGGCGGCGAGCGGCGAGCGAAACGTCCTGATCGTGGCCCGGAACAGCGGATATGAAACCGGGCCCACTAGTCCTGTGTCGAAATTACATAACGTAGGGAGGCAATTCTTTCACCACAACCCATTTTTAGATCTGCTCTACAAATCAGCTATCTCAGTCCAAAACTCCATGTTAAGGTGAACTATTCCATTTAAGTGCTATCATTATGCGGACCGAGTGCAGTAGACACCAGGGCTGTGCTCCACTCATATTTTATTTAGACTGACTCGACTCTGACTCATTTACGAAGGGACTCTGACTCAACTCTGACTCAAGTGGGGAAACTACTTTTTTGAGTCGACTCACTTTGACTCATTTGCTTTTACCCCTGACTCAACTCTGACTCAAGCGGGATTTTGCTTTTGTTTAGTCGACTCAACTATGACTCATGTGAAAATTGCTTGAGTCGACTCATTTTTTACCTCAAGTTCAACTAACTTAACGACTTTGATTCAAATGTATCTGACTTGCAAAAACTCATTAGAATATTATATCATATATGTAAACATTTCTATTTACACTTTTACATTTTTATTTACTCTGGATCAAGGCACATGAATGAATAGTGCATTATCATAAATATCGACTGCATCTAGCTGCATTGTAAGCTATATTCAAATATATATGTTCCTAATAACAATAATAATAATAAGAAGAAGAAGAAGAAGAGTTATTATTATTATTTTCACCAGCACAGGTACGCATCTTTACTTTACCACTATTGTTAATTGCTATGGATTTTAATGGTCCTATATGAGAGGATGCAAATATGAAATAAGTGAGGCTTATTTGAAGTTGGTTCTTGAGCTGGACTGAAAAGTAAAACAGATGTTAATTAAAATTGAGTTGCCAAACAAATCAATAAGCTCAATAGCCAATACTGATATCAGTCTAGCAGGTTGTAAAACACTAACTGGTGTGCTGTATTCATGAATACTGAATAGGTACTTACGGTTACGAGTTAAAGTAATAATTCTTGGGCTTTTGTTACTTACACAATTGTGCTCAGTCAGATAGACACTAGACTGCAGACTGCAGAGTGCAGTAGGAACACTGCATTTATAATACATCAGTCAATACACTATGATACGATATTGATATCTTTCGCATTAATATAATTCAATTAAACCAACCATCCACCAGCGTTTTACAAGGGTGTGTCACACAGACATGTCAACCCCAACCACAAAATGTAATATTTTGTAACTTGTGGCGTTCAACTTCAATACAATTCAACACATATTCCAAACTGTTGTGACCAAGCAATGGAATGTTTTGATTGGCTGAAAGCCTGACAATGATGAACCATCTGTTAGAAAAAGAAAGGTATATAGGAGCTAGCGGCTCAGTCACTAGCAGTATGAAATGATGTTGAGCTAAACCTGGCTAATACATAACTATGAACTGGTTAGTGGTTACATTGATATAAATAAATTTGTAGGATCGCTAAGATGCAGCTCAATGTAGACACTGTGATGCAGCGTTGTCATGCCACATGTCCGATCAGGATAAGGTTGATTATAGCCAATGACGTCCAAATATGAGATGAATATGACTAGATCTAGAGAAGCTGCGTTCACTTCAAAATCCTGACTGGCTGCGCCATTTAAGACTGGGATGTTTGCGGCATCTGATTTCTGGTAAAGCTCCACCAAATGTCAGGATTTCACTACTGATTGGCTAAGCCAAGAATATTAATCATCACAATGCCTTTAGGTCATTCCTAACACTGAAATTATGAACGTCACCTCAGACCTCATCGTATCCAAAAATAATATTGATGAAGCTTGCCGTTTCCAAGCTCATCAGACTTACCACTATACTATGACTAAGTACCGGAAAGGTAATCGCTCAGAGGTCCAGGCGTTTTACCCCTTAAATGCAGGGGCTCTGCCACGGGGGGCGTCAACATTCTTGAGCCAGGGGGATTATCCCTCAAATTTTCCCTGACAAACAACTATAAATCAGTGTTCAGTTGTTCTAATTATTTGTTACTAATTGAGGTTTTAGCAGAGCTTCTACCCCCCCCCCCATGTTGTCAAATCTTGAACAAATCATTTAGGATGTTGTACTGAGTTGAAACTCACCCCACACCCCCCAACAACTGTTCCAATTCCCTTTGACAAACATTAAATCACTACCAGGTGATTGTTAACTTGTGTAACTCACAAACAAAACGCTTCATAGATCTTTCCTAAAAAAAATAACTTCCACCACAGCTGTGCACAACTTGTTCTGCCGTGCAATGTCAACATCATCTGAATTCTGACATCCTCCTTTATAATGTGACAAAGATAATTAACATTATTACTTTTTTCAATTGGCACCGACCCCAGCCGCCACTTCAAAGTTAACACTTTGACATCACTCATGCATTTTGACTTACTTCAGAATGTTGTACTGTAACACTTGTTGGATTGCAACACCTTTTTTGCGCCATTATACTTAATGTCATTCGATGAGGAAAAAAATTGGTATTAGTTCAGTAATTCAACTCCCCAGTTTATACCCAGTTTGTGTTGTTCTTGAGGAAGAAGAATGGAAGAAAAGTAGATAGCTGATGGTACAACATACATAAAAGTGGCTTGTCTTTGACAGTCTACAGTCTAATATGACGTCATTAATATTGTAGCACAACTCCTTGAATCTTGACACGTGTATATTAAACATGGTTATTACTTATAATACCCTTTAAAACCGCCCTGGAACTCGCACATAAAATTAATACAAAGTGCGGATGGAATTTTCAAGTTAACTGGTCTAAACAGTCATTTGGAGAAATTGCATATGTGACACTACCAGAGTAACTTGTGAGCTGCTAGTAGCTAGTGCTAGCATGTGGACTAGTATCCTTACCAATCACAGTCCTCACTCTATTCATCAACACATTTGAGGATCTATACATCAGCGCGGAAGGAAATCCGTATGATTGATACGGCCTGGATTGATATTTGTTGTCAAGTCGTTGGTGTAGTGGGAGAAACGCGCTCGAACCATTTCAAACTGAGTGAACTGACATGTGATAACTGTAGGATTTTAGAGATAACAATTATTTCGGCGTTAGAAAACAAAGTGAATTGTGATCTGTTGTTGAATTAACATGCTTAAAGTACCTTAACCTCAATAAATGTGTGATGAAAACTTTTATTTCAGCATAAATAGCGCGTATGGTACATGGTTCGTATGCGCATTCCAGAATGTTATGTTGATATGGTTATTATTAGGTTATATATACTGCAGTTATCATTTCTGTGTACATATTTAATATTGTATTGTTTCACTCATGATAGGAGCAGTCAGCAGAGTTTGTGATGAGTTAAGAACTCTTTAAGTTATTTTTTTTCAGACAGAAAATTGATTTGTGGGTTTGAAAAGCACTCTAGAACATTGTTTGGACCCCTTTATTATTGAGTTGCTCCCAATTTTTGTTGGTTATATCAGATGTGACTTTGACTTGTAAGAGGATGAGTCGACTCAGCTTTGACTCAAGCAGCATCCAGGTGATTCAACTTTGACTCAAGCGACATTCATGCGACTTCGCTCTGACTCAACTCAACCCCTATTTTGATTAAGCGACCAGACTCTGACTCAAGTTGAGCCCTTATTTTTTTAAGCGACTCAACTCTGACTCAAGGCGAGCCCCTATTTTTCTTAAGCGACTCGACTCTGACTCAAGTTGATTTGAGTCAGAGTTGAGTCAAATCTGACTCACCGACTCTGAGTCGAGCACAACCCTGGTAGACACAGCGCGCGTTGGACATTTGGCCCGTTACGGATCCGATGACGTCATCTAGCTGACGATCGCAATGCTGCTTTCCTTTCACGACTTTCTCTTTCTTTCTCTTTGTGCCGGTCAAACGGTATAAAGTGGGTGTAGATAGTTCATTTTGCAAACTACTCTTTGGCGCGCCTGTATTACCACGTCATTCTTATTCCGAAAGCAGTTGGGAATGACTGTATATGTCGAGCAAAACCTGTGCATATTGGATGTTATGTTAGTCTTGAAAGGAAGATTCTGAAAATAACGAGTACCTACAATAGGAAGACAGCTTTGGCATTTCTGAGACCCACATAACGCCAGGAGGAATCGTATAGTAGTGGAAGGTGCGGCGCTGCAATCTGTAATGTGCCATTTTATGGCCCAGGCCCAAGGTCAAATGTTCTTACAATGGTGCTAATCCGAACTTTTACAGGCACATCAACTAATAGGACTGCCGGCGAAATCGTCCGGTCAAAACTTTCAAATCGTTTGGGCGAAGGTGTATAATGTAGGGGTTGGAGAATAATACTCATTGAGATAACACATATTTGTGTGTGCGTGATTTTGGTGTGAGATGTCTATGTTCAAGTTAGTTGACCCCTTGATTTTGTTGTTTACAACAACAATTGGTGAAAGACTGTATGCCACAAGCACGGCTGGAGCCCCCCCCCCCCATGCAAAGGGTGGTGGTTTCTTAGCTGGAAAACCCATTTTTTAAACTTGGTTTATTCATGTTCTTGTGGTGTTTCAGGCTGTAAAATCTCCTTTGTATCATACGAATCCTTTACATTAAAATGTGTTCTATAGCAAAAGTTGGTGGGGTCAAACACAAAGTGTGTTTTAACCCAAAACTGGTGAAAGTGGCCCCAGTAAGTGAATAGAGAAATCCATCAATGATTATAGGAAGATAAATGTGAAATGTTATATTCGAGGTTTGAAAGGCACTGTGTTCGTGGGTACTGTATTTATGCAACCGTGAGATCTGAAAAATAGTCCAGGTGTGCTTATCCAATGCATCAATGGATGCGGCACGCTCATCAGTCGGTCAAAACCACAGAGTTCAATGTTATCATGCAATTCGTGATTTTCGGGTAGTATAATTTATATACAAATACAAAATAGCACAATTGGCAATACATGCTCATTAGGCATAGGTGTTAAAGTGAATGAGATGGAAAAAGTAGCCTTTGCTCATGTTATTGTAATTAAAAAGAAGATGAATTAGTTAACCTATATTACGCCTTGCGTTAACCTATATTACGCCTATATTCCTGATCTGTTTTAGCCCTGAAGAAGCCGCAAGGCGTAATATAGGTTAACTAATTCATCTTCTTTTTAATTACAATAACATGAGCAAAGGCTACTTTTTCCATCTGATTTTTATCTGCACAATGCTCATCACAGCCATCCATCATATATGTCAAAGTGAATGAGTGGATTGAGGATATTGCAGAATTATTGAATGACAAAAGATGTCCCAGGGATTAAATACATCGTCACATAAGGGTTGTCTATCTAAGGGGCAGCCAACTGTGCGGCCAGAATCACCGACAGGACGCTTCAGCCGCCGAAAGCGGTCCCTTATCGTTAAACCAGTCTTTTCGCATTGTCCGTGGATTTATTTTCTGTGACCAGAAAGGGCTCAATGGGATTCACTTTTAGGAAGTGTGCGATAACAAGCATCGTTCTAAATCGCGGTCCATATCATAACTTCTATGTCACGACGGAGTTAAATGAATCATCGTCGGAAAGGTGAAACCGAGATGACTAAGCGGAAAAGCATGAGAGATTATTTCGTTCTCTGCGCCAGCCATCTAAAATGCTTCGAAAGTCGCATCCGACATGTGATTGTGTTGACGATTTCGCTGCTATCTTACGACTTTTGGATGTTATTATTTGTATTACACCAGATGACCGGATAGGCAGTGCGAAAACAATGGCCACAGTTGTCTATCTCCAAGCTATGCCGGTACTTAAGCTGAATTTTAGGTGCAAATGGCTTCTCTGGAAGCGACTTACACCTTTCAGCTCCATATCGTTTTTTTACGAGTGTCAGCAAAAATGTATCGGCTAGTCAGCTGATATGATGTAATGTTTAATGATATAATTTGATATCGTTTCATGTATAATATAAACTCAGAGTTGGTGGTGTGTATCAAGTAGCATGCACATTTAATTGAAACCGTCTGTTACGCATTCAAAAAGACCGGTGTTAGTTGTTCTACATTGCAGTGCGATGCTACGAGCAATACTGAATGCCTCGCATGGTGAACTTTCGAACACCGTCCCCAGACGATAGCTAGCGACAGCGCAGTATCGGATAGCTAGCGACAGCGCAGTATCGGATAGATAGCGACAGCGCAGTATCGGATAGATAGCGACAGCGCGGTATCGGATAGATAGCGACAGCGCAGTATCGGATAGATAGCGACAGCGCAGTATCGGATAGATAGCGACAGCGCAGTATCGGATAGATAGCGACAGCGCAGTATCGGATAGATAGCGACAGCGCAGTATCGGATAGATAGCGACAGCGCAGTATCGGATAGATAGCGACAGCGCAGTATCGGATAGATAGCGACAGCGCAGTATCGGATAGATAGCGACAGCGCGGTATCGGATAGATAGCGACAGCGCAGTATCGGATAGATAGCGACAGCGCAGTATCGGATAGATAGCGACAGCGCAGTATGTTGTCGGCAGCGCAGGCAGGCCAGGGAGCACAATCTAAACATGTCGCAGAGACATGAGTATGTTGAGTAAAATAATAATGTCATAAGCTCACGCCGTGCGCAAGTCTCTTAATGCTTTTCACTAGCCCTATTTTCTCCCCCAATTGCACAACTTTGTGTGTTTCTCTGTGTCTCTGAACACGAGTTGAATACGCTGTCCCTAAGTGTTGATTTTAAGTCGAGATTGTCGATTGTAACAAGCCAAACGCTGAAATACCAAGGCAACCATTGAGTAGTCAACGTGACCGTATAGTCACAACTACGTTATAAAGCGACGGAAATTCAGAGAATCGCGTTTGATTCGAAAATCAATATGTTCATCTCATTGTCAGCTTCTTGAAGCATCAACAAATGTGTTTCGGTGAAAAAGTTGATGCACTCCACATGACACAGCAGCTTTGTGGTGTTGATGCATGCATACATCATTTCACAAAGGAAAACATTAGCTATGCTCGGCAGACGGGATAGTTTAACCTGAATTGTTAGGTTAGGTCGGGTCGGGTCAGGTCCGGTCGGTGACGGTACGTCTGAGGTCAGGTGGGTCGAGTCGGGTCGGGTTGGGTCGGATTGTTGACGTCCGTCTGAGGCCTGAGTATCCTCCCTCTGTTTCTGCAGGTTACCGTGTCTGGTGGGCCAGGACAATGTCACAGACATGCAGTGTGCCCTGGCTGGCTGCTGCTGGTACGACGAGGAAGGCGACACAGACCAGGGCCCAACCGAGTGTTTCCACTCCCTGCCCGCATCCTACACGTACAAGATGCACAACTCCTCCGCGGATGCCTCCACGATCGCCGCTGGCCTGACGGCCTACTCCTACGCTGACGAAGCCGCCCACCGCGCGGTCCAGACTCCGTACAACACCACCGCCCTGCCGCGCATCTCCGCATCGGTCAGCTGCCCGCAGCCGGAGCGCGCGCTTCTGGACCTCGGGCCTCCGACAGTGTCCGCCACCTCCGACTCAGATTCAAACCCGGTGGTCGTCAACGGCTCGGTCCTCACCATCGCCTCCAACACGGGTCCCGACTGGGACTTCTTCGCCGTGGTGTCGCGAACCTCCACGGGCCAGGCGCTGGTCGACACCCGGCTGGGCGCCACCATCTTCAGCGACCGGTACACCGAGTTCACCGTCGTGCCTGCGTCGACAGTCGTGTATGGACTGGGTCAGAGTTTCCACTCGACATTGCGTCGCACTTTCGACTGGCCGCCGCGGGCGCCGCTGTTCGGGAGACCCCGACTCTTCTCCGAGGGCGCGCATCCGTTCTACATGTGCATCGAGCCGAGCGGCGACGTGCATGGTGTCTACCTGGAGACGTCGGCGCCCGTGGAGGTGCAGCTACTTCCTGGGCCGTCCATCACGTTCCGTCTCCTGGACAGCCGAGTGAAGCTGCATGTGCTGTCAGGACCTACGCCGGCAGACGTGACAGACCAGTATACCCAGCTGGTGGGCCGACCGCGCCTGCCGCCGCTCTGGTCTCTCGGTTTCCACCTCTGCCGCGAGGGCGACGCGGGTAGCTTCGACGCTGTCGTGGACGAGATGAAGAAGCGTGGGATACCGTTCGAGTCAGACTGTGTCGACGCCAACGCCCTGCTGCCGCTCGGGTTCGAGGCTTCCGAGGTCTTCCGCAGCGGGGCGGAGAAGCTGCACGGGATGCAGCGTCATGTGATGGCCGTGGTCGCGCCCCACCTGCCCCTGTACCGTGATCCTGTCGGAGATGAAGCGGCCCCGTACCCACCGTACGAAGATGCCGACGCGCAGGGCCTCCTCCTGCGCAACCAGAACGACACGGATAACCTGTATGGCGAACTGCACGACTCGGCTCAGAACCGCACCTGGAACGTGTCGTACGTAGACTACACCAACTCGGCCACCGTCAACTGGGCCAGCCCGCTCTACCAGAAGCTGATCAACAGCAGCAGCATCGACGGTTTCTACCTGATGCGCAACTCGCCAACCAACGACGCGCAGGACACTTGTAACGACTCTCTGCCGTTCGTGCCGAACCTGGGCGACTCCAAGTTTCTGTCCAACGGCACGGTCTGCATGCTGGCGAAGCAGGCGTCTGGCATTCACCTGACCACCCACAATCGGTACGGCCAGGATCAGACGCGAACGGTGCGGGACGCGACTGCTGTCCCTCGCCCGAACCTGCTGCTGACGAGCGCCTCCACGGCGTCAGGCAGCGGAGCGCTCGGCGGCCACTTCGCCACTGGACTGTCTGCCGACTGGACGAGCCTTCCTCTAGCGCTGGTTCAGACCCTCGAGCTGGGTCTGTACGGCGTGCCACAGGGAGGCTATCCAGTATGCGGCTCACGTAACTCCACAAGTATCTCCTCTGACGATACGAGCCGGCTGGAGACGCTGTGTCTGCTCTGGTACCAGCTGTTGCCGTACCTCCCTCTCGCCGTCAGCCACTATGAGGCCGGCCACCTCCCCCGCAATCCCACCCAGATGAGCGAGTCGTTCAAGCTGAGCGTGCTGGCGCAGATCAGCCAGCGGTACGTGTTCGTGCCGTACCACTTCACTCTCCTGGTGGAGGCCAGCCAAACCGGCGTGCCACCACTCCGTCCGCTCTGGTACGAGTTCGCCGACGACAACGCCACCTGGAGCATCGACCAGCAGCTGCTGCTTGGCCCAGCGCTGCTGGTGGCACCAGCGCTCCAGGAGAACCAGCAGATCGTCGAGCTGTACCTGCCCGGGTCCTGCTGGTACGAGTACTTCCAGGGCTTCCGACCGAAAGCGGAGGTCGGCCCCGGTTGGGTGACGCTGCCAGTGCCGGCGGAGCAGACGCTCATCTACCAGCGGGCCGCCTCGGTCATCTTCAACCAGGTCAGTGCTTGCAGTTGTGATAAACCGATCACACCCTCTGCTCTCTTCACACAGCAATACCAGGCTCGGGGAGATATGGGCTCACCCAGCTCCTCCTGACACTGACTTCACAGGGCTCATTCGAAATACGCAGTGGACGTCGACAATTATTAATCGCTAAGCACGGAAGTAAACATAGCTCCATTTATCCAGGATGTCAGCGAATCAAGCAATTTCTAAATGATAACGAAATTCAGCGGAATATAGCAAGTATCCTATTTACCACATGCATTTATATATCAGACATGTTACTTTCAGTTGCTTTGTGACCCATGTATTTCAAGGAATGCATACATGTGCATGTACCCGCACACGGAAGTTCATTGCATATGGTAATTGGTAGTGCGCTATGAATATGCTATGAAGTACAATATGAAATAAGCAGATCATTGCTGACCATCATCAACATTGGAAATATCATCCCGGAGAGGCTGCATCCTCATTTTTCTTAGCGAGACAAACTATCGGAACTTAGCAAACTATCGGAACGATGGATTGACAAACTTATTTCCACCTCTGAAGGTAGACAACTTACACATTCGTGAAGTGCATGTTACCGCAGTATATTAACTCAGAACACAAAAGGGCACTGCAACTTTGTCTTTAAACAGCAGACAATAGTATACCGGATTTTAATACTGGTTCCCCTTCATTTAAGTTAAGAAATTCTAGAGAGTGTCCGGGTTTCAGGGACCAGATAACTTGATTTCAACACGACGCCAAGGTTACCAGGGGATTTAGTCATGCTTAGCGCCGAATTACTTATGTAAAGCTGTTCAGGTTAAGTAATAATCGGATAAGTCTTGATTCTGAATTTCCTTAGTCAAAAACTGATGAATGTCAACGCATTTCGCTCCGAAGACGGTGTGTCACATCCCGACAGGCTTGTTGGTAGGCTTGACGCTGGCCTTCTTGTTATGCATAAATTGATTGCATATTAGCTAATTATGGATAGTCTTACAGCATGCATACCTAGACATCAATGTCAGTATGTTACTATCCAGCAATTATATTTGCTGCTGTCTTACACTGTTTGAGAATCACAGTGAAAAGAGGTCAATGAGTTAACCCGCGCACTGCAGGGGGGTTGATTTCCGCCCCCCCCCCCCCCCCTCAGGTTTTTCAAAGATAGCGAAAACACGGCGGCGCGCAGCGCCGCCGGGTTTTGATACACCTCTTAGGACATCAATTGCGCACACTTTGAGAAGAAGAAAAATATGCTCGGGTCATCTCAGGTCAGGTCACCAGACCAGGTCAAGTGACTCCACCACCAAATTGTTTTGCAGTTGTGCCAAAGCCAGAGTTTTTCACCGATCAGGTTGAAACTTACAGGATGTCATGAGGGAATCAGTACTTACAATTCGTATAACTCGGAATTTTGATATCGGTGACCTAAGGTCAGGTCAATTTCGTAACCTCCCCATGATAAGTCAATGGGAAAATATACAAATGCTTTCTATTTCAAGGATATGCATGGTACTAGTCCAATTACTTCTGGATCATGTTATTATAGGATATTCTTGATGATCCAAGTGTAAGTTTTGTTCAGTGACCCCTTTTGGGTCATTTGAGGTCATGCGAGGTCACCATCACTTTTTTGTCAATAACTCTCGACATAATGAAGATAAAGAAGTAAAACAGACATCAATGTGTTTGTCTCGTCGAGACACGTCTTCCCATATGCAACATGCCCTACTTGGGTCACCACTTGACCTTGACCTTAGGTCAAATTGTTAAGTTGTCTTAACAAGGTCACCATATATATCATTCAAAGCGCCTTGACAAGATAAACACAATGGCGTAAACAGTTTTCCGTTATCTTTATTAAGTAAAAAGTTAATAGCAAAAAACGATTTAGCAAAAAAACTGCATTTTTTTCTTTTTGAACTCTGGAGCCTCAAATATTGACCTGAGATCAAATCTGAGGACACTTTAACGATTATAAATTTAACTGGCTGGCGTTTACTTTTTTCGGTTTGTTTCTAACTATCATCGTTTCTGAGATATATGGGAATTTATGGAGCGATGTCCTAAAACAGGAAAAACTGGAAAATTTGACCTTTGATGACCTCTGGTGACCTCAATTTTGACCTGACTTAAAAAAACACTGAAATACTTCCGATAGAACATGTATGAAGCTATTACATGCCTTTTTCTGCTTCTCGCTACGTTGCGTAGTTTTCGAGATCTCAGGGGGGGCGGAAATCACCCCCCTGGAGTTCGTGTTCGGCGCAAAGCCTCTGCAGTGCGCGGGTTAACCCTATTTGTAACAGGGGGCGGATTCCGCCCCCCCCCCCTCATGTTTTTCGCAGATATCTCCAGAACAGCTCGTAGCAGGCCCATTAAATTTTGGGACTTTTCATAGAATTGAATACAGCATTTGGAGTCAAAATTTTGAGTTCTTAACCTGAACAGAGGCGGTTCCAGGGCCTAGTTTTGGGTGGGTTCGGAGGCGAAATTTGGCGATAATACGGAAATGCGATCTTCACGGTTTCTTCCTAACTGCATCAAGTATAAATGAGTTACATCGGTTTACGGTGATTTCAACAAGTGCAAATTAGTTAATGTTAATGAAATATCATAAAAATTGCATGGCAGAGGCGGTTTCAGGGGCTTGAAAAGGGGGGTTTCCAGGAAGTATTCAATGATTGGCGGGAAGCCAATAGAGCGATGTAAGGGGCATATATAGCTATCAAGATGTAAAAGATAGCTTCTGCTTCCATTATTTGCATAATTTATTACATATAGAGTTTCAGGGGCGTGTTCAGGAACATGAAAAGGGGGGTGACTGGCATGGAGATGAAGATATGCCAGCGATAACGGCGCAATAGACGTTTAGCTTATAATGATAATGCACATATGAGGCCAGAAAAGGGAATAAAGTCATTTTTTGCAGAGGCGCGCTCAGGAATGGAAGAAAGGGGGTGATATTATTGCAAGGAAACTAAGAGGCATGGGCGTACAGTGACATAACATACTGCAGTTTTCGGATGAAACACGCACCACAGGCTACTTTACAAACGATTATAAGATAATAGGCGAGTCCAGGTAGGGTAAAAAGGGGGGTAAGCAATGTCAATTAAAGTTGTAAGTGAAATAGTCACTGTTGACTAGTTAGTATCATAATAGCGGATAATATACTTTTCAAAATGTCTTGCGCCGCCTCAGTTTGGATCCTGGATACGCCTATGATGAAGTGCAACATGCAAAAAGGAACTATCTACAATCAATAACATATTTATAGTGCTGGGTAGCAACTTGTCTGCGGTTAATATTTTTTCCCAATTTACCTCCCTTTTTCACTAACCTGGTACCGCCTATGGCAAAAAATATGATGTATAACCGTTTTGTCTAATGTCAAAATCACATACCATTTCATTTATCAAAAAAACAGCATCAAAAAATGGTTTTATTACGCATTTACTTCACCCCCATATTGAGTGACCTGCACACGCCTATGATTTTTGAATTTTCAAACGTCACCGTCATATATCAATATCCAATTTAATCTCTATCGATTCCTATTAGTTGTGTTCAAATCGGTCGATAAACATGAAAGCTATGTCGGATCAAAAATACCACTAAATTTTTTAGTTTTTGCCCCCCTGTTGCCCCCCTATCCAAAATTTAGATATTTTTATTATTTAGAAATGTAGATTGTGTTGAGAGGAACCAAACACCGTTTCATTTTTGAAAATCGGACGGGTAGATCTCGAGATCTCCGGGGGGGGGCGGAATCCGCCCCCCTCCCCCTGTTACAAATAGGGGTAGCCAGGAGCCTGTTACAAATAGGGTTAAATTGGGGGATCAGATAATCCGAAGGTAGAAGAGATATGTATACAAGTATCAACAAAAGTAATGGTATTTACTTAGGTTCTAACTCTCCATCAGTCAAAGTTTTTGTATTCTGTTTACTGATCGGAGCATGAATAGAGCCCTTGCTTACAGGCTGCTGACGGAAGCCCAAACCGGTCTACTGGTTCTGGGAATGGTAGTGGATGAGAGTCCTGGTTCTGGGAATGGCAGTGGATGAGAGTCCTGGTTCTGGGAATGGCAGTGGATGAGAGTCCTGGTTCTGGGAATGGCAGTGGATGAGAGTCCTGGTTCTGGGAATGGCAGTGGATGAGAGTTCTGGTGTCAAACAGAAGGCGAAATACTGTAATACTCTGGCGCCGCAGTGCCTTTTGCTCTCCTAAACGTCAAACTCATTAAAACAAATGATGTGCCATGTGGATCCTTGAAAAACTCATCATTCTGAGTACAAAGTTAATGAAATGTGATATTTATAGGAGGATGCATTGCAACATAATAATGAGCAGGGTTTTAGGATTTTAATGACGAGTTTAACCCTATTTGTAACAGGCTCCTGGCAACCCCTATTTGTAACAGGGGAGGGGGGCGGATTCCGCCCCCCCCAGAGATCTCGAGATCTACCAGTCCGATTTTCAAAAATGAAACGGCGTTTGGTTCCCCTCAACACGATCTACATTTCTAAATAACAAAAAAATCTAAATTTTTGATAGGGGGGCAACAGGGGGGCAAAAACCACAAATTTTAGTGGTATTTTTGATCCAACATAGCTTTCATGTTTATCGACCGATTTTAACACAATTAATACGAATCGATAGAGATTGAATTGGAAATTGATATATCACAGTGGCGTTTGAAAATTCATAAATCATAGGCGTGTGCAGGTCACTCAATATGGGGTGAAGTAAATGCGTAATAAAACCATTTATGTTGTTTTTTTAATAAATGAAATGGTATGTGATTGTGACATTAGACAAAACAATTAAAAATCATATTTTTGCCATAGGCGGTACCAGGTTAGTGAAAAGGGGGGTAAAATTGGAAAAAATTAACCGCAGACAAGTTGCTACCCAGCACTATAAATATGTTACTGATCG
This sequence comes from Chirona hameri, assembly GCA_036785665.1. Classification (NCBI taxonomy): domain Eukaryota; kingdom Metazoa; phylum Arthropoda; class Thecostraca; order Balanomorpha; family Balanidae; genus Chirona; species Chirona hameri. Next base: position 79,415 of record JAXIVJ010003538.1, read on the forward strand.
TAGATAGTTCCTTTTTGCATGTTGTACTTCATCATAGGTGTATCCAGGATCCAAACTGGGGCGGCTCAATACCTTTTGATAAGTATATTATCCGCTATTATGATACTAACTAGTCAACAGTGACTATTTCACTTACAACTTCAATTAACATTGCTTACCCCCCTTTTACCCTACCTGGACTCGCCTATTATCTTATAATCGTTCGTAGAGTAGCCTGTGGTGCGTGTTTCATCCGGAAACTACAGTATGTTATGTCATTGTACGCCCATGCCTCTTAGTTTCCTTGCAATAATATGATCCCCTTTCTTCCATTCCTGAGCGCGCCTCTGCAAAAAAATGACTTTATTCCCTTCTCTGGCCTCATATGTGCATATATAATTATAAGCTAACCGTCTATTGCGCCGTTATCGCTGGCATATCGTCATCACCAAGCCAGTCACCCTCCTTTTCATGCGCCTGAACACGCCCCTGAAACTCTATATGTAATAAATTATGCAAATAATGGAAGCAAAAGCTATCTTTTACATCTTGATAACTATAAATGCCCCTTACATTGCTCTATTTGCTTCCCGCAAAGCATTGAATACTTCATGGAAATCCCCCCCCCCCCCCCCCTTTGCAAGCCCCTGAAACCGCCTCTGCCATGCAATTTTTATGATATTTCATTAACATCAACTAATTTGCACTTGTTGCAATGACCGTGAACCGATGTAACTCCTTCATACTTGAGGCAGTTAGGAAGAAACCGTGAAGATGGCATTTCCGTATTATTGCCAAATATCGCCTCCGAACCCACCCAAAACTGTACCCTGGAACCGCCCCTGTTCAGGCTAAGAACTCAAAATTTTGACTCCAAATGCTGTATTCAATTCTATGAAAAGTCCCAAAATTTAATTGGCTTGCTCCGAGCCGTTCTGGAGATATCTGCGAAAAACATGAGAGGGGGGGGGGGCGGAATCCGCCCCCCCTGTTACAAATAGGGTTAACCCTCGCACTACGGGATTTTTTTTTTACCTTCGCCCTACGGGGGGGTCTTAAAAAGACCCCCCTGTTAACTTCCAAACCAAGCAACATAGAGCAACACGGTAAGAACCAACATGTTGCATGTCATGTTTGGAATCTAACGGTATGGAATTTTTAGGTTTCGGGTCAACGAGTGACCTTCCAGGTCAAGTTAATGACCTCGACCGACCACGTCCAGAACAGCGATTTTGCTCGGTCAGAAAACCTCAAAATGAGAAATTGATAAATGTAAATAAAAAGGCATGTTCCTAGACCAGTTTTGTCTCAGAAATATAGAAAAGGTAATTATTTATTCGTATCTGGTCAAAAAAGTCCAAAAAAGTGATTACAAAAATTACGTCATGAATTTCTTACACTTAAGGAGCCATCACTCAGTCCAAAATGAAGACATTTCTTTGAAATTTGTTTTGAGTATTGTCCATACTCAGTTCTCTCACATATATTCCGTTTTTTAAACATCTTTGAAAAGTTTGATTTTGTGGTAATTTAAAAAAAAAAATGTTTTTGTTCATTTTGGGGGTCAAAAACCCAAAATTTCGAAAAGTCGAGATACCCATTTTAAAGAAAATAGCATTTTGTATCTTCACGTAATTGTGTTTGCAATTGGCTTCAAAACTCTGTTTTCTCCCATTTGTCAAACATTTATTGTTTTTGCACCAACATGACATCATCAAAACATCATTTTTTCCCAAATTTCTCCACTATTTTCAATGAAATTTCTACAGAATACGTATAATTGTTGTATATTAAGCTACTGAAAATTTCAGCAAGATCTGCCGCATGTTTAAAAAGTCATGCAATACAAACCTCAGGGGTTCGTTTTAGGACCCCCCGTAGGGTGAGGGTTAAAAGTCCGAGAGCGAATAGACCGTTCTAGATATACAAATGCATGTTCAAGAGTGGTTATGTTTTCGCAACTTTGAAAACAAAATTTGTCAGTTGCAGTTGCAGTTCAGAATTTCGCTATCGCTACATGACAGAAGAATCAGCCGAACATTTCTTCTTTCTCTTTCAGCAAACATCGGAAAGTCTGGAAGAGCAGCGAATTAACGGGTCATATTCCGCCACCATCGCGCTGTCCTGTGAAGGCGGCTACGAGGCCTCCGGCACCCTGTATCTTCCGGGTAATGATGCTGACATCCTGCCGGAGGATGTGACACTGTCGGTCGAATCCAACTCGACGGTGGTGATCAACAGTAACCTGAGCCCAGAGTTCTGCGCTTACTACAGCGCACACAACTACACCTCTACGCTGGTGCAGATGAAGGTTTTCGGGATCATGGAGGACGTGGCCAACATCACGTCGGTGCTGACCAGCACGGCAGGGGTGCCGCAGATCCCAATCATGATCGAGGTCAACCAGAGCAAGAATCCGCCTTCGCTGCTGATTGAGCGGTTTGAAATGGACTGGTGCCTCTACCAAAAATTGGAACTGACCTGGACTTTCAGTGAAGCCTAAGTTAAATCTAAGTACGAGCAAGCTGAACAGATTCCTGGTGTAGGACTGGAAAGGATGTTAAGATCCACAGCAGGGGATATGCTGAGGGTGAGTTCGCAACTAAGTCTTGAGTGTTCTATATGCTATCCTGATTTGCTTTGGGCCCACAGCGAGATTGCTTTCCAGTGTAGTGTACATAGTCTGGTTACTTTGCCGTTCATTTCTAAATGTATTCGCTTGCCACTAGGAGACACAGAACGCCTCGTAAAATGGCCGTGCAAAAATCGATATCCTGCGATACTGTATCGTTCTGTACGTTTAATGTGTGTCTGTGATCTGTAGCTCAGTCATATTTATTTATATGTCAATTAAGTCAATCCTGTGTGGTGTTACACTTATGTATACATGTATATATATATATATATATATATATATATACATATATATATATATATATATATATATATATATATATATATATATATATATATATATATATATATATATATATATATATATATATATATATATATATATCCTTTCCATTAAGCTCACGGTGAATGTATAACGCTCAACAAATATATGAGATAGTACAATGGCGCCACGTTTCGGAGGTGCGGCCGGACTACCAGTAGCTAACGATACCGTATATGAATGTTGCGACCAGCCCCGGATAACTGTACAATATACAACTATTACAATACATGGAAATATTGCTGCCGAATGTAACCAATTCTTCAACATTGCCAAATATTCAGTCGGCACATAGGCATGTCTTTTGGAATGCCCATAATGACGTTCTTCTTCATGGCGACAGGCTGCTGCATACAATCTTCGACTCACAATCGGCTGATGATATCATGAAATCAATGCCTTTACAAAGTTCATGACGACGGAAGAAAATGTGTCAAGCCTCTTATTATCTTCTTCTTAAAAATTACACAGTGTCTCCATGCCACTTTTGTAACTAATTTGGTGTCATTATCCCGCGCCGGGCCGGGGTGGGGGGGGGGGGGCGTTTGGACGCCCACCCCCCAAGGATTTTCGATGATAGCGGAAAAACGTCGGCACGCAGCGCCGCCGTATTTGTCAAAGGTGTTCGACCATGACTTATCCACATTGTGTGAAATTTTTGACCTCAGGTCAGCTCAGATCAGGTCACCAGATCATTTCACGTGACCTCCCCTCCAAAGACGTTTGCGGTCGTGCCAAAGCCACATTTTTGGCCGTTCGGTTTCAAACGTACAATGTTGAATTAGACCATAAGTACCTACAGTTCGTTAATCTCTTTTTTATATCGGTGACCAAATGTCAGGTCGATCACGTGACCTCCCCACTGTAAGTCAATGTGGAAATTTGCCGATGCTTCCTATTCAGAGAATACGCATCAGATCAGGTCAATCCGTTCAGGATCATGTAATGAGAGGTCATTATTGATGACCCAGGTATATATTTTGTTCAGTGACCCTTACAAGGTCATCTAAGGTCATCGGAGGTCACCCACACGCTTGTGTCAATAACTTTTGATCGAATTAGGCTACTGATATTAGACCGATGCCACTGTGTTTATCTCGTCGAGCCGCTTCCAAATATGTCCATTGCGACCACACGGTCTGTCAAATGACCTTGTATGACCTTGGCCTGAAGCAAAATTTTGAATGTGTCCTAAACCACTTGCAATGGCTTTGATTTTGAAGCACCTTGACGAGACAGACACGATGATGCTAAAAGTATTACCCTGTCTTGATGACATAACAAGTTATTAACCAAAAACTTTTCGTTGCCAAAAATAGCCTTTTGGCATTTGATGACCTCTGGATATAAACTATTGACCCGAGCTAAAATATGAGGACACCTCAGCGATTGGATTTTTCAAGAGCTTTCGAATGCTTTTTCAGTTTGTTCCTAGCTATCAAAGTTCCAGATATGTTTTTTTGTGGGGGGGGGGGGGGGTCGTACTCCGTAGCAAAGTCCTAAAATTGGAAAATCTCACCTTTGATGACACCTTTGGCCTCAATATTGACCTGAGCCGAAAAATGACTAAATAGTTTCGACATGATTTTCGAAGAGCAATCGAACGGGTTTTTTAGATTCCGCCTACTCCCCATATTCCGCCGAATTAGAAAGGGACGTTCAGACGCCCCCCCCCCCCCGGCACGACAAAGGTGGCGCCGAGCACCGGCACGGCGCGGGTTATGATATCTTATGATACGTTTGACCTGACCTACGTTTGTCATAGGAAAAACAACTTTGCTTATTTGAAATGTTTTTCTTAGCGCAGGTACCCCTTCATACTGTGTGATAGGTTAAAGTGTGCAAGGGCGGATCCATACGGCCGTTTGGGGGGGAGGGAAAACCATTTTTGGCAAACCATACCTACCTCCAATTTAAAATTTCTTCCCGGATTTGGGCCACTTTATTTTGCAATCACACGATTTCTAATGATTTCTTAACACTCGCCCTACGGGAGCTTTTTCACCTTCGCCCTACGGGGGGGGGGGGCTGACCCTGCTAACTTCCCAACCAAGCAACTTAGCGCAATGCGTTAAGAACCAGCATGTTTTCCGTCATGAGAGGAATCTAACAGTATGTGATTTTTATGTTTCAGATCAACGGGCAACCTTCCAGGTCAAATGAATGACCTCGGATTTACCACGCCCGGAACAGCGATTTTGCTCTTCAGAAAACCTACAAATTAGACATTGATAAATCTAAATAAAAAGGCATGTTCCTAGACTAGTTTTGGCTCAGAAATACAACAAAGGTAATTATTTGTTCGTATCTTGCCCAAAAAAGTAAAAAAAAAACTATTGTTAAAAATGACGTCATCAGTTTCATACACTTAGGGAGCCATCACTCAGTCAAAAATGAAGATATTGCTTTGAAATTTGGTATGGGTATTTTTCATATTCAGTTCTCTTACATATATTCCTTTTTTTTCTAATATCTTTGAAAATTTTGATTTTGTGGGGATTTTTCCCCCAAAAAATGATTTTTATTTTATTTTAGGAGTCAAAAACCAAAATGTTTGGAAATCCGAGATTGCCATTTTAAAGAAAATACCATTTTGTATCTTTGGTACATTGCGTTTGTAGTTTTATTTAAAACTCTGTTTTCTACGATTTTTCAAACATTTCTATTTTTACCAACATGACGTCATCAAAACATGATTATCTCCCAAACCGCTTAACTAATTTCAATTAAATTTTTACTACATACGCATAATTGTTGCAAACTCAGCTACTAAAAATTTCAGCAAGATTAACTGCATGTGTACAAAGTTATTCAAGAACAACCTCAGGGGGGGCCTGTCAGCCCCCCCCGTAGGGCGAGGGTTAATTGTGTATACATTTTTGTTAGCTTTTCGACCTATTGGGATATCGAAAAAGGAAAGCTTGCAGTTTTATTGTTCCGACATTGCCATACACTGAGCAAAACTATGTCAATTGTCAGCTGTACCCAGGGGCGTCGCCGAAATGTTTGAGTAAGAGGCCGGCTGAAATGACCAAAAAAATGCACCCCAATTTGTTATTAGTTCATGTTAGCCTTTGCAGTTAGCAGCATTTTTAATGGGGATTTTCATGTTATAGTAGGTACTTGTTATTTAGCGCCGCCAAGCGGCGCGAACTTTTACGGGTTTGCCTGATAAAACCCAGAAACATAGGCGGTGGGCCAGGGCCTTGTAGAGGATAGAAGCTAAAAATGTTATTCATTCAATTCAGCGTTACGACGAAACGAAGACGATGACAATGGCCTTGTTATGACGATAGCCATCGATGTGACGCCGCGAAGCGGCGTTACATTTTTATTTTAGGCCGTGGAAAACGAAAATATAATATTGGAACCAGACCGTGAGTTTTACCAAGCTTTAGATACCCCTTTTCATGGTTGCACATCTCGGTATGAAGAAAATGTTGAAATGAAGGTAGTTTTTAATATACATTAGCCTCGGATAGTACATCACGATGACCGGTGGCAGTCTGCGCTCAATAGTACATATGAGAATACCAACTGTATACATACCTATGCACCGAACTGTAACAAACTACTGGTAACAGTGCAAATGGTTTGAAAGCAGCAAGAGGCAGACCGATTTTGCCGCGCATAAATGGTCCCTGTGGATCTGGAGGAGCCTGGGGAGATGGCTTGGGGAGATGGTCCTGTCATGGTCCCCACTATTAGCTCTTCGGTCCAGCAAGTTGGGCACCGTTGGAACAACTTCCGGGTGCCGATGTCCGCGTCTTTGCGTTCGCGTCGCCTTTTTCGGAACTGGGCAAACTAGCTAAACATGAAGCCCGCTTTAAAGTTAATATTTTATGAAGGGAGTTGTCCCTGGGGCCAGTAAGTACCGCCAAGGAGAGCCTCTGCAAGACACTTAATTAAATTCATTTTCCCATTTTCTAAATTTGTATCAGCAATTGCAAAACTTGTGTTATGTCGCGAAGCGGCGCAAAAGTTTCAAGTTTGTTTTTACTGCGGCTAGCTGGATTTTGACTGCTGCAATTTTGGGATGCCCAGTACTGTTCTGAAAACGCAAATATAGCATGTATTAAACTTCACGTCTTGGGGTGGGGGGGGGGGGGCATAGTTTGCTCCCCCCCCCCCCTGAACAGGCTTGGGGAGGGCATGGCCCCGTTGCCCCCCCCCCCCCCCTGGATCCGCCTGGGATAGTGTGTCATGCTATTACCGACCAAAGATCTTAAATGGAACAAGGAATACACCTAAAAAGACACTAGGCATATCAGTAGTAGCATCTTATAGGTTTCCCCAAAGTGGCCCGTCGCCAGCATTTCAACTTCTCCTAAAATCATATTTTTTAAACTGATTTTCGGCTCCCTGCCCCGGTTTGGGGCAGCATGGACCTGAGTGCGCCCCTGGCCCGGATCGTTCCAACTTGGGCCGACCGAGGGGAGGTCAACTCCTACCCGCCGTAACTGATACGTTGCCGGTTACACACGGTTATATAGTAGAAGTCCAGTGGCGCACGCAGGTGGGGGGGGGGGTCAAAGGGGTCAGCTGACCCCCCCCCCCGAAATTTCTGAGGGGGCCCGCATCAAAAGGACCCGTATTCTGGCAGGGGCCCGGTCTTGGTACAAGGCCCGATCGAGGCAGAGGTCCGGTGCTGGCAAATGCGTGATATGGGGTCCGGTTAGGACGAGGGCCCGGTCCTTGCATATTCTTGATGCGGGCCCGTTTCTGGTAGGGGCCCGCTTTTGGTCAGGCCCGATCGCGGCAGAGGCCCGGTGCTGGCAAAGGCGTGGCATGGGGCCCGGTCAGGACAAGGGCCCGGTCACAACAGGGCCCGGTCCTTGCATATGCTTGATACGGGCCGCTTTCTGGTAGGGGCCCGGTCTTGGTCAGGTCCGATCGAGGCAGGGGTCCGGTGCTGGCAAAGGCGTGATATGGGGCCCGGTCAGGACGAGGGCCCGGACACAACAGGGCCCGCTCCTTGCAAATTATTTGATACGGACCCTTCCTGATAGGGGCCCGTTCCTGGTAGGGGCCCCATCAAGACAGGACCCGGTTCTGGCAGAGGCGTGATATGGGGCCCGGTCAGGTCGAGGGCCCGGTCACAACAGGGCCCGGTCATTGCAAATTATTAATACGGGCCCGTTCCTGATAGGGGCCCGTTTCTGGTAGGGGCCCGATCAAGACAGGACCCGGTGCTGGCAGAGGCGTGATATGAGGCCCGGTCAGGTCGAGGGCCCAGTCACAACAGGGCCCGGTCCTTGCAAATTATTAATACGGGCCTGTTCCTGGTAGGGGCCCGGTCTTGGTCAGGCCCGATCGAGGCAGGGGCCGGTGCTAGCAAAGGCGTGACATGGGGCCGGTCAGGACGAGAGCCCGGTCACAACAGGGTCGGGTCCTTGCAGAATTTTGATGCGGGCCCGTTTCTGGTAGGGGCCCGGTTTGGTCAGGCCCGTTCGAGGCAGGGGCCCGGTGCTAGCAAAGGCGTGATATGGGGCCCGGCCAGGACGAGGGCCTCGTCGGCCGTCACAACAGGGCCCGGTCCTTGCAAATTATTGATACGGTCACGTTCTGGTGACACGGGCTCGTTCCTGGTAGGGGCCCGGTTTGGTCAGGCCTGATCGAGACAGGGGCCCGCTGCTAGCAAAGACGTGATATGGGGACCGGTTATAACCAAGGCCCGGTCACAACAGGGCCCGGTCCTTGTATATTCTTCATACGGGCCCGTTTCTGGTAGGGTCCAGTCTTGGTCAGGTCCGATCGAGGCAGGGGCCCGGTGCTGGCAAAGGCGTGATATGGGGTCTGGTCAGGACAAGGGCCCGATCACAACAGGGCCCGATCACAACAGGGCCCACTCCTTGCAAATTATTGACACGGGCCCGTTACTGGTAGGGGCCTGTTCCTGGTAGGGGCCGATCAAGGCCACGGTGCTGGCAGAGGCGTGATATGGGGACCGGTCAGGTCTAGCATCTGGCCAAAACTGGCGGCTAGAGCAAACATGAACTAAATTTATCCCTTTACAACTGAGAAATATACGTTTTTCCCCTAGGGTTACATTGAAAAGGTCACGATTTTATAACTTGACCTTAGGTCACCGATATAGGAAATCCGAGATATTGTAGTCCCTAATGACCTCATGACGTGCCATGAGTTTCATGTCGCTCGATTAACCACTGTGCCGGTGGTGCTACCTAGAAGTTGTTTGGTGGTCATGTCATTTGACCTGACCTGACCTGGCCGGGACCCAACTTTTGCCCAAACGTGGCTTAGCTATTCATTTCAAGTTGCTGAAAGTTTCAAGTCGATATCTCAATGCGTTTTCTGATTATGGCGGAAAAGCTAAGGGGGTGGGGCAAAAAAATGTGTCCCCCCCAGCGCCTCCAGGTCTAATTCCTATTCCGTTCGCGAACGTAGCCTAGCGTAGTTTATACGGCACTTTGACGTCCAATGGCTGGGACTTTTAAACCTGTAGAGGACAGGAATCTGGGAGGTTAGAAAGGAAAAAAGCGTCATAATTTGGCCCAATTTCTAAAATTGCCTCCATTTCCGAAGAGATAATTAATTAATGCCTAGAGAATATAAAGTCCCGTGTCAACGCGGTTTCTATCTACACTACAATTTGCGCATAAGCATCTCAAACATCTGTGGGCGAAGCCAAATCATATTGTAACGCTCAACTTCACTGATGAAATAAAATGCTTCGCTATTTGGCACATGAATTACGTTTCATCGTCAATACTAGGGATGTACCTAGGGACCGATGATTTTGAGTATCCAAGCCCACCAAAGACAATGGGTAGCAGATCTCCCGAGAAAAAAACTAGTTATTACGACGTTTGAAATTTTTTGACGCGATATGTTCCTCGTGCTTCTCTCATTTTGACCAAACTCCAGAAAGCCTGTGCGCAGCTTCCAGACAGGTAATTCAGCAACTGGTTGACACCAGGCCCTGGATCCGTTGGAATTATGCCTTTCCAAGTCATGCGCAAGACCGTCTCCACATTTGTTGAGATGCTGTATGTTGTAAAAATCAGTCATGTATCGCGCCAACTGATCACACATACCTGTTACGAAAATATCGTATCGGTTCAGCAGTCACCACTACTGCGTGTTGTCATTGACCTCATTTTGTCAACTCTCGACGGTTGTACCGCACATCAGTAGCACACGCATCTAAAATTCGCACATCAGTAGAACACGCAGTCACCTTACACGACATTGCCAAGACAATTATCATGTCTCAGATCCCATGCTGTAGGGGGCCCGCTCAAAATCAAGTGACCGAAATCCGCGAAGTTTTCTAAAAAACGGATGGGGGCCCGCACACAAGGGGGCCCGTTCTTAGGGTTCTGACCCCCCCCCCCGAAATGGAATCCTGCGTGCGCCACTGAGTAGAACATTTCAGTGGTCTCGGGAGATGCTTTTCATTGTAGGAAGTTACACACAGGCAAGTGGGAGGGGAGATAGTAGGGTGCCCCCCCCCCCCCCCAAAAAAAAAATCGTCGGTGCAAGCTTGCCAATTATTGACACGGCGTTCTTCTCTAGGCCAATAACAAGTATGCCAAATTTAATTGCGATCCTTTCAGTTTTGGTCCCCCCCGGGCCTCCGTAAGTTGTTGACCCCTACCCAAAAGGTCAAAAATCAATGTTGTCGTACAGACCTCCGCGTGGTGTGCTCATTTGAAAGCTCCTGTCGAGTAGAATAAGCGTTAATTCAGTCGAAACGCTCTAAATTCAAGTTTTCGTTCTATGAGAAATAGACAGAGCCAAATCCAAGCCATCAATAGAGCACCACTATCTTGTTACCAGGTCACGATTTTGTTCTGCCCGAGAAAACTCGAAAGATTTCATGTCTTCATATTTGACAACATGAAAATAAACTCAAATGTCGAGCTGCAATCTTTGAATCCTGCAGGGTGCAAAGATAATAATATTTTTGCAGCATACAGATTTTAAAGATGAACCTGAAACATGAAGATAAGTGCATACGTCACTTCTAACTCACATTATACGCCGTTCTGCACAATGTTGGATAAACAGAATATGACGTTTCCCTGCCACATGGCCACTGCGGAGAACTCTCGACGTTCCTATACACATCGCTGTACTGTTTACATGCCACCGTTACATGCCGCATGCCGCCGCAATCTCACGTCTCGACAGTCAGAAGGCATTGCAGGTGCTCTCCGTGAGTCGTCAGTCCCTCCAGTCGGCAGTCTCCGTGAGTCGGCAGTCCCTCCAGTCGGCAGTCTCCGTGAGTCGGCAGTCCCTCCAGTCGGCAGTCTCCGTGAGTCATCAGTCCCTCCAGTCGGCAGTCTCCGTGAGTCGGCAGTCCCTCCAGTCGGCAGTCTCCGTGAGTCGGCAGTCCCTCCAGTCGGCAGTCTCCGTGAGTCGTCAGTCCCTCCAGTCGGCAGTCTCCGTGAGTCGTCAGTCCCTCCAGTCGGCAGTCTCCGTGAGTCGTCAGTCCCTCCAGTCGTCAGTCCCTCCAGTCGGCAGTCTCCGTGAGTCGTCAGTCCCTCCAGTCGGCAGTCTCCGTGATGTTGTGATAATACGTATAATTTATGCAGCATAAGGTACGGAAAGGTTGACGTCAATATCTTCCACTGTTTTCAAGTTATGGACGAGATCAGGGAGGGGAGGGGGGAGGGGCAGATTCTGCCACCTCCAGCAGCATCTGCCTTACAGAATCTCTCTTACCAGGGGAATTCCCTTTCTTACCAGCCCACTTACCACATATCCACCAGTTACTGCAGCTTTTGCGTTGACTATTTTTCGCCCGAATATCTCAACAACAGGCAATTTTTTCCGGAACGAGATTTATTCGTACAGTAAACCGAGTTGAAACATCTGACATGACAGTTATTACAGCAAACACGCGGCTGATCGCCTGCTCGGGAACGCCCCCGAGCAGGCGATCACCGTGTTTTGCCCCCGAGGGGCAAAACACGGTTTCAGAACCTTTGGGGGCCATGACCAGGCACGTAGCCAAGGGGAGGGCGGCGGGGGCGGCCGCCCCCCCCCCCCTAGAGGCCAGGAGGGCCCTTTTTGGCGCGCGAGGGCCCTTTTCGGCGCGCGCAGCGCGCCGAAAAGGGCCGACGAGACCGAGCGAAGCGCGGTACCATAGGCTCTTTACTACACGAAGCGTGGTCTTTAGAGATTTTAGCGGACTTCGGAGGCCCTTTAGGGCCACCAGGACCCTCTCTGAAAGACCAGAGGGCCCCTTGGACGTTCAAAAGAACCCTGTGCATGTCAGAGGGGCCCCTGGCAAGACCGAAAGGGCCCCTGAGCGGGTCAGAGGGCCCCCTGAGCACGTCGAATGGGCCCCCTGAACACGTCGAATGGGCCCCTAGCCAGCACAGAGGGGCCCCTGGGCAGGTTGAGAGGCCCCTGAGCATGTCGACAGGGCGACAAAGCGGTCAGCGCAGTCCTTTGCCAGGTCATAAGGGCCCCTGAGCAGGTTGGAGGGCCCCTGGACAGAACAGAGGGCCCCTGGGAAGTTAAGAGGGCCCCTGTGCAGGTCAGAGGGGCCCTGACCAGACCGAAAGGGCCCCTAGGTGGGTCAGAAGGGTCCCTGAACATGCCGAATGAGCCCCTAGCCAGCACGGAGGGGCCCCAGAGCAGGTCGGAGGGCCCTCGGAGCATGTCGCAAGGCGACAAAGCAGCCAGCGCAGTCCCTTGCTAGGTCGGAAGGGCCCCTTAGAAGGTTAAAGGGCCCCTGGAGAAACCAGAGGGCCCCTGGAAAGTTAAAAGGGCCCCTGCGCGGATCGGAGGGGCCCCTGATTAGACTGAAAGGACCCCTGGGCGGGTAAGAAGGGCCCCTGAACATGCCGAAGTGTCCCCTAGCCAGCACGGAGGGGCTCCAGGGCAGGTCGGCAAGGGCGACAAAGCAGCCAGCGCAGGCCGACGAGAAGAGTCGCTGGGCCGATCGGAGGGGCTCCTGGGCAAGTCAGAGGGACCCCTGGCTGGACCGAAAGGGTGCCTGGGCCGGTCGGAAAGGCCCTTGAACATGCCGGATGAGTTCCTAGCCAGACTGGAGGGGCCCCTGTGCAGGTTGGAGGGGCCCCTGAGCAGGGGCGGCGGATTGCGGGGGCAAACGGTAGTTCGAAAATCCTGGGGGCAAAGGGTAGTTTTGCCCCCCCCCCCAGGTTTTAGCCTCCTCAATCTGGGGCAACATGACCCTTCCCCTCCCCAGGATTTTCATTTGAGGGGGGGGGGGGGTACCCTGCGCCCCGCAATCCGCTGCCCCTGCCCCTGAGCATGTCGGCAGGGCGACAAAGCAGCCAGTGCAGTCCCTGGCGAGGTCGGAAGGACCTCTGAACAGGCCGAATGGGCCCCTTGACACACAAGAGGGGCTTCTTGGAAGGTCAGAGGAGTCTCTGGTGAGACCGGAAGGGTCAAAGCACGTAGAGATCGCAGATGCAGATTAAATACAAAGAGGACTTACTCCACAATACAAATATTAAAAGCGGAGCTTTCGCGTATATTGTAACACCCTTCGTCAGGGTGCTACAATATACCCGAAAGATCCGATTTTATTTTTTCTCTG